>JARYGA010008939.1:0-29926 GCA_030545235.1 Helianthus tuberosus | reverse complement strand
CATGAAGAAATGGAAAGGGAGATTTATCGTGAAAACGATAGCTTATCCTTGAAGTGGACCAAGATAAGCGGCCAACTCATCAAATTTAGTGTTTTTTTAAATAAAGCAAAGCAAAACCCAAAAAGTGGTGAAACCGAAGCCGACTTTGTGACAAATGCATTGGTTACATTCAAAACAAATGTGGGGAGCGACTTCCGTTTCATGCATTGTTGGGAGATTTGTAAGTTCCATCCCAAGTGGGCGAATATTCCCTGTGGTAGCGAAACTAACACGTATTCCAAAAGGTCAAGGACACCCTCGTCCCAAGCCCAATCGGATGCACGAAATCAAGAGTTGGAGGACTTTCTGGATGATTGTCCAAACCGGCCTGAATTTGGAAGAGATGCCGCAAAAAGGCGCGCTCTAAAATCAAGATCGGGTACGGCATCGCCTTCAGTTGGGAGTTCGGGCTCGCGTAGGGGAGTATACAGCGATCAGTTGGATGACATTGCAAGGAAGTTAGATACATTCAACGTATTCCAACAACAAAGGTCAGAAATTCGGAAGAACAAAGAAGCTCAGGATGCCCTGAAACAAAGACGAGATTATATGAAATTTCTAGCCCAACCCATCGATCACCTATCAGGTGAAGAGTTGGAACTAATGTTGGAGACAAGAGAAGAGATAAAGAAAAAATATTACAAGTACTAGGAATTTTTTTATGTATTTTTCTTTATTTAAAAAACATTATTAAAAATTTTAAATTGTTTGTTTTAAAAACAATTTAAATAGAGTTTGGGATGGCCATGCCCCAACCCCCCCCCCCCCCCACCCATACCGTTTTCAATGTGGGTCAGCCCAGCGAAGCCCACCCAAGCCACGTGTCGGGCCACGCCTCAAACCCCGCCCCACCATACCCCATGGTCTAATAAAGTAACAATGGTGACCACTGGATGACCGGTGCCATTTTCTTATATTATTGATCCCTAGACCTAGGATTTCAACCGCCTTTGGTTTTAGAATTTACAATATTATACAGTTGTGGGTTTTATTTTATAAATAGGCTAGGTTATTACCCGGGATTGCTTCCCGGGCTCGGGAAACTTAGTTATATTAATTATTATTTGTTATTAATACAACATCATTACATCAAGCATCTCATTGGATTCAATAACTGATAGGATCTGAGTTTGATATGATTGTGTTTGTTTAACTAAAATGAAGATGAATCAGAAATAATTGCAGCGGAAATAGATGAATAAACTTTCAACACAATCAAAGAGAGAACAATTTTAAGCAAACATGTTTAACATAGAGTCGAATGATTGTAGTTGATTACAATACTCAAAAGTAATGCATGCATGCAAAAACTCTCCCCCAACAGTGATTGAAAAACTGATGTTTGGTCAGTCAATGTTCAGAATTTGTTTGGCTATGTTTTGAAGCTATGCTGAGTTGTCATCCTCTAGTGCCATTGTTTTGATAGCTTCTTTGAAATACACAGCTTCTTATTCTTTCTCTTCTTCATCAGCCAGTTTTTGCCTCTTTCTTTGATTTACCACAATGGTAGAGGTATCTGATGATGTGAACAGTGGTTCAGAAGTGTGAGCCTGCTGCTTTGGTTTAGCAGTGGTTTTGTAATCAGGCTTCTTTGGAAGTTTAGGATCTGTTTCTCTCCTTTTTCTTAACCTTTAATAAGCCTCATCAATGTACTGCCTTGTCCATTTTGATATGGCTTTGGCAGTTCCCACTTTTGCGTCAACCAATTCCTGCTTCTTTCTTTTATACTCCAATGTAAGATCATCAATTTTCTTTTTATATTTGCTCCAATTTGGTGCTGACCTTTTCATGCCTGGATCTCTCTTTATTCTTTCAATTCTATTCAGTTCTGTTTTGAGAGCAACAAGCAGCCAGTCTTGGAATTGTTCAGTTGTGGCAGGGTAGAATTTTTCACTCAAGATTAGCTTGATGATGTCTTCTTTCAGATTTTCCTGCAAGTTAGCTTCTGGAGGCTGGTTGGACATTTCTTTGCTTAGGTCTCTTGCATAATCTTCCAACTGTTTAACTTTAGTGAGCAAGAACTGCGTATAAGTTGAGACTTCATTGTCACTTTTCCCTTGGCATTCAAGTCTAACTCGGGTATCAGCTTGCCTGGACTTGAGTTTTAAATACTCATTTATGTTGGCTGGATCTCTATAACCAATCAGGGAAGGGAATTTCCTTTTTGAAGGATCATCCACTAAGTAAAACTGCCTCATTTCATTCTTTACAGCATGCAGTTCCAGTGGATAACTGGCAGCTACTGGTACAACATCAGCAAAGTCATATCCTTGGAGTTCTATAGGATCTTTGATTGGGTTGAACAATTTTGAAGGAATAAAGGATTGAGGTTTGGTGATATTGCAAGGGGTAGATGAAATGGGAACAGGTGCTGGTATATCATCATCATGCACTTGAAATTTTCTTTTTCTTGTATACAACTTTTTGGGAGAAGGTGTTTCTATTTGAGTTTTTGGATTAAAAGGAACAATGGTTTGTGAAGAGATAGGTGATTGACTAACAGCTGTTGAAACAACTGTGTTTCAACCACTGTTGTCATTACAACAGATGATGTGTCATCTGATGTCTTCTGCTTTTTGGCAGGTGGTGATTTTGATGGTGGTTTTGTTGTGGCAGTGGTTGATTGAGTGATGACAGTGGTTGAAGTGTGTGTTGATGTATTGGTGGTCGTTGTTGGGTTAACATCTGCTGAAACCACTGAAGTATCAACAGCTGTTGATACAACAGGTGTTCCAACATCTGTTGGTTTGGTAGATTGATGAGATGAGCTTTTAGGAGGTTTGCGAGTATGTTTTGTGGATCTGGAAGGTATGGATTTGGGTTGCCTCACTTGTCTAGTGGGCTGTCTTCTTTTAGGCTTAGGTTTTTCTTCATCCTTGGGCTCAGAAGTACCCTGCTCTTCCTTCTCCATAAAGACTTTCTTCTCCTTTTCAAACCTTGATTTTCCTTTTGCCTCCATATCCTTTTTCAGCCTTGCCTTTTCATTAGCCAAGGCATTTAAGGATTCATCAACCTTTTTGGAAGCATCTAGCCTAGGGAGGTCTGCAAGCATACTGGATTTCTCTGGTGCAATGTACAAACCATCTTCATATCCCCTTTTCTTTAACTGGTTCATTTTCTCCCCCTTTTTGGCATCATTTGGTGGAGGGTTATCAACAAAGATTATTGTAGGAGGAGCAGTGCCAGTGGTTTGCAATAGATGGGCCTTGATTGCCTTTATGTCTGCTTGTGTATCCATGAACCTAGCTTCCATTAAATTTCTGATCTTTTGAATTTGAATTTCATGTTGCTGATCAGCATGTTCTCTTTGTTTGTGAAGCAGAGGTTGAAATAATTCCCAAAGCTCATTTGGAGTAGGAGCAGATGATGGAACAGATGTTTGAGCTGGTGCAGCAGTGGGTGTTGCTTTTTGTGCTTGTAACAACTATTGCAGCATAGTTTTGATATTTGCAACAGATGTTTCAATTGTATCCACTCTTGCCGTCAATTTTTGTATTTTAAAGCATCACCCAAGTTAATGGGATCATCTGCTTTCCCACCAGTAGTGGTTGTATCAGCAGTTGACTTAGGGAAAGTTTCCCAAAATTCATCCACTGATGCCCCTTTTTCTTGGTACTGGGGACTTCTTTCCTCAGCAATTGATATCTTTTTAAGATCACCAGTGGTTGAAACAAACACACCAGTGGATATCAGGGTTGCTGGAGAGGAAATTGCCTTCAAGGGAGTCTGATTGATGAAACAACTGGCCAGATGTAGACCAGTGGATCCAACTCCTGTAGTTGCTACTCCACTTGAACTACTAACAGGAATTACTTGTAATTCCTGCAGTGTAGCCTCCTCAACTATTGGTGGGTTAACAGAGATTGAGACATCAGACTCAGTCACTTGTTGTGGTATATTCTCAGTGATAGGTGATTGAGAAGAACTGATTTTTGTCTGGGCTAAATCAACTGCATCCAATAAAGGTAACATGGATTGTGGTAATGTTATCGATGAAGGATGTGGGGTAGAAAGAGATATGTCCATGGGATTTAGACTGTGGAAGATGGAACCAAGTGGATCCAGAGCTTCATATTGTGGTGTCCCTGTGCTTACAACCTGATCATTTTGTGAGGATGCAGGAGGAGTTTTAGGCAAAGGTGGAGATCTTTGTTCCATCTGCTGTGAGAAAGTAGCAGCAGTGGTTTCTGGTGACTTTTGTGATGTCACAGGTAGTTGCTCTGGGATCTCATCTTCCAGAGTTACCTTTTTTGTGCATTTGGGGGGCTTCTGGATCTTTTTCTTTTTGGGCTTTTTGGTAGTTTTAGGTGTGGGTTTCACAGCAGTGGTTGAGCTGCTATGATCACCTTAAGCAGTGGGCTCAACAGCAGGTGCCTGAGGAGTGCTGTTGAGTAGTGGTTGCTGCTAAAGTCTGCTCAGGTATCTCTGCTTGTGTTTTGGAAGGTTTTGACAGCCTTGTAAATGATTCAGAGGTTAGGCTGTTTATTCGAAAAGGCTCTCCTTGAATAAGGTCATGAGCATTATCTTTTGAAAATTTCTTTCTAAAATAGTAACTTAAAAACCTTGGAAATAATAAAAATGATTTTTTATTAACATTTTTAACAAGATCATTGAAAATCTCCTGGGAATAGTTAAAGTTTCTTCATTCATTATAGCATAACCCAGGTATTGGATCTTCAATGGGATTTCATTGAAAGCAGTGGTTTTGTTTGACACACACATTAGAAGGGTATGAAATAAAAACCTTGGGGCGGATGGAAAACTCCCCTTTTGTAAAGTTTCTTTTTTCACTTGTTCAGCATACCCTCTTTCAATGAAATCAGTTTGATACTCAATTTTTGGAAAAGAAGTTTTACCTTGAAGATCATCGAGTTCAAATACCTCCGAGATGGTTTGTGGAGTAATGGTGACTGAAATACCCTTTATTGTAGAAGTAATGGCTAAGGGCGTTTCAACCTTAGTTTCAAGTTTCGCATTTTTCCAAAACTCTCTTTGGGTTTCCAGGTAGATCGGAGCATCATAGGTTAACAAAGTTTTGTACTTTGAGGATGAAAGAGTGTCTATGATAGAATCGAAGGTGGTGGTATGACTTGCTTTTTCGAGTAAACCCAAGTAGTTATGAGGAGCTTTGTATCGAAGAGCCATGACGAATCGTGGATTTTTATGAGTGAATGAAGAGGATGAGCGATTGAGAAATGAAATGGAGAAATGATTTGAGAGAAATTGATGGTAACTGCTTTTAGAAAAGAATTTAGAATTTGATTCGACAGTGAAAACCCTGTTTGGGGTTTTGATCAGGGTTTTATAGGTGGAAAAAGTGTATGCTGACGTGGCAGCGGTTACAAAAGATCTGACCGCTAAGTACTGTCCACGTGCCAACCGCTGATGAATAATGGATGACAGTTGTTAGGAAACCACTGATGGAACAATATCAGTGGTTTGCAACGGTAATAATGAAAACAGTGGGTGATTTTTAACTATCAGTGGATAGCCTATCAGTGGATTAAAACACTAATGTTTGATCAACAGTGCTTAACAAGGAAATGAGAGAACAGAGGTTGACTTTCAGCAGTGGACAACATTTAGTAGAAATAGGTGTTTGAACCAAAAACAGTGGTTATGGCAGACTTTTAAGCATTAATGAAAAATTTTCATTTTTAGCTATTTTTAAGGATGGATTTTTGATTTTCTGAAAACATTTTAATGTTTATATTCATAGAAAAACAGGATTTTGCTTGTTATTCCATGTTTAGCATGCCAATCCTAGAGATCAAGCTTTCAAAGGTAGATGTGTCTAATGCCTTTGTTAGCACATCTGCCAGCTGATCTTTTATTAGCACATCTGCCAGTGATTTTGAGAGAAATGGATGATAACTGCTTTGAGAAAGGAATTTTGAATTCGATTCGACAGTAAAAACCCTGTTTGGGGGTTTTGATCAGCGTTTTATAGGGAGAAAAGTGAATGCTGACGTGGCAGCGGTTATAAAAAGATCTGACCGCTATGTACTGTCCACGTGCCAACCTCTGATGATAATCGAGGACAGTTGGTAGGAAACCACTGATGGAACAATATCAGTGGTTTGCAAAGGTTACAAATGAGAACAGTGATTGACTTTAAGCTAGCAGTGGATAGCCATCAGTGGGTTAAAACACTGATTTTGAACAACAGTTTTTTTTTTTATTTTTTTTAACTTTAATTTTTATCACCAAAACAATATTCGAGGAACTCTTATCTCATTGGAATGTAACGATTAGGTAAAATTGTAATTTCATTGAATTCTAGTTTTCATTTGATAATTTCATTCTATAATTAATTAACCACATCAACAATAAAAATGTGAGTCGTGGATGTTTTTTTAGGAAAACCAATGATTGTCAATATCAGTGGATGTCAACAATAAAAATGTAAGTCGTGACTATTTTTTAACTATCAGTGGATAGCCAACAGTGATTGAAACACAGATGTTTGGTCAGTCAGTGGTCAACATGAAGAATGAAGAAACAGAGGTTGACTCTCTGTAATTTGCAGGAGTACAGATTCTTCAAAAAACTGCTCTCAATGATCAAATTCTAAACATTTGTTTTATCTTTGCACTCTCCTGCAGACCATCAAACGAACCTTTAATACTATTAAATCTCTGTTGACTTACCAAACAGATGTTCAGACACAATTCAACATCAACATAATCTGTTCACCATCAAACCAATCCTTGACACTCTTAAACCTCTATTGACTTACCAAACAGATGTTCAGACACAATTCAACATCAACATAATCTAAATCTTACTCAAACATAATAAGTAAAAATAAAACACAACATAGATTCATAAAATTAAAATTTATTCATTTATTCATGACCTTAAAACTAAAAGTCCAATAATTACATCACATACTGAACAGCATTAAAGTTCAAATCTAAGAATAACAGCAAGAATTAAGAAACTTTAGTTTCAGCTCCATTGATTGCTGAACCTCTCGATGTATGTCCTTCAGCATCGCCATGAACTGCACGTCTCTATCACCGCACTCTATATTACTGACAACACAAAGCTCACGAACGGAAGTTGAAGGCATCCTCATAAGATCTCTGGAAACCTGCTCTTTAGTGAACAGGCCAACTTGCAATCCATCAAAACATGTCTTCAGCTCTTGAAGAGTAGCCCTATCTTCATACACCTGTTCCTCGATTTGCCTGACAAAACGCTGCTTTAAATCATCTGATTTTGAATTTGTGAATGACGCCATTTGAATAAACTATATTACTCGACTTTCCTGAAAGTATGATATCTTCGTAGGAAAACTTGATGAAAAACAGGCGAAGTGACTATGAGTTTATATATTGAAATTTGTAATTGTGAAAACGTGTATATTTAATATAAACATATTAATGTATATTTCAAAACAACAGTCCTTTAATGCACAAACCTTTTCAAACCCCAACTTTTATGGGAAAACTGTAAAATTAAATACCAAGAAACCCAAGGGACAAAATTTCGAAGTTCAAAGAACAAAAGCAGATTATCACAATTACAATTAACCTCTTCATTTACCAAGTAGACGTGTTTTTAAATTCTATAAAATACCGATGATTACTTTTGATTCAAAACATCAACAAATTGTCCTACAAATCACTTTCTGTCAAAAATTGTTCCAAATCACAAAACCAACAAAAAATCTACATGGCAAACTTCAGCTTCTACCACTGGTCAGACACCAGTGATGTTAAAACACAATTCTCGATGTGGTCACTCAAAGAACAAAGAACAGACGAAGAACTAAACAGGAAAGTCGACAACATCAATGACACAAATTACAACAAAACCTGGAACAGCATAACATTGCTCGATGAAGTCCTCCACTCTCCTCCATCAGAGTTCCAGAAGAATGCCGAAGAGTTTCTGACACAACTTCTAAAACAGGATCAGAAAATCTGCCAGAAGCTAACTGACCTGAAATTCAAAAGAGAGCATGAAATCACATGGAGAAAGGCCAGAGTCTATGAAATCCTAGCAAGTGTTAACTCTAGCGTGTAATACTTTATAAATATTTCATTAAATTTCTATTTTTCTATGTAGTAGTTCATTTTAATAATATAAACATGCATCTTAACATATTCTAAAATGTCAATGTAAATAAAAACTCTCAACATCATCAACAGTTAATCAAAATAAGAAACAAACCTAAAATGCAAAGGTCTCTTCTCAACTGTTGTAGCACATCTGACTTTTCACGATATTGCACGAATCTATACTTTCTATAAAAGGAGAAAATCTTCCTGACGCAAGAAAAGTTGACTTTCGATTTAACGAAAATCGAACAATGCAACTCTCCCATCAAAGAAGATAGCACATGCAACTTTTCATGATAGAAGATACATATCGTCCGTTCAAGTTGCAACTCTCCCATCAAAGAACGTAGCACATGCAACTTTTCACGATGTTGCAACAATGATACTGCAACATCGATATTGAAAGGTTGATGTGTGATGGAAAGCTTCATTGAAACGACGATGTTGGAACAATGATACTGGAACGATAACATCTAAACATAATCAACAAACATTTGAACAAAGAAGTGTAATCGGAGATTAGCGGCTGAATCACGAGAAAGATGCATTTGAGAGAGAGAGATACGCTCACATATATGAGAGAGTGAGATTTGAATGTGAAAGCAGATAATTCTATCTTATTTATAGGATTAGAATATATGGTTTGAATTTTGAATTTTAGAATATATGGTTTGAATTTTGAATTTTAGAATATATGGTTTGAATTTTGAAATATATTGGGAATTGATGTTTGATTATAAAATGTTGAGGGCAGATGTTTATTGGGAACTGATGTTTATTGGGAATCGACAGTAGTTTGGATTTTAATAACCGTCAGTTTGAAATTCACATTTTGCATATTTTAAATGTCCAAAGCTCAAGAAATTAGCATTAATTACTTATTTGATTTGCAACAAATAGTCATCAAGAATTTTTTTTATTTTTTAATTTAACTTTAAATTTTATCATGAAAACAATGTTGGAGGAACTCTTATCTCATTGGAATGTAACGATTAGTTAAAATGATCATTTCATTGTAATTCTAGTTTTTATTTGATAATTTCAATCTATCACTAATTAACACCATCAATAATAAAAATGTGAGCAGTGGCTGTTTTTTAGGAAAACCGCTGATGGTCAATATCAGTGGATGTCAACAATAAAAAAGTGAGCAATGGCTATTTTTTCCTATCAGTGGATACCCAACAGTTTTTGAAAAACTGATGTTTAGTCAGTCAGTGGTCAACACGAAGATTGAAGAAACAGAGGTTGTATTTCAGCAGTGGATAACTTTTAACAATCAAATGTTTGAACCAACACAGTGGTTGTAACAGGCTTTTAAACAGACGTTTCACCTTATATATCAGTTGTCTGGACTTAAACAGAAGTTTGACCTTAAACAGATGTTTGCCCATAAACAGAAGTTTTTCCATAAACATATGTTTGGCCTTAAACAAATGTTTGATGTAACACCTCGTAAAATCACGTCTAATGATACGTTGACACGTGTACAAAACCCTAATAAGGTCAATCGTTGACTATGAAGGACTAATTTTGTGAAAAATCAAAAACTTTGATTATGGAAGAACTGGAAGTGTTAACATACTTAACACAAGCCCCCGAATAACGTTACACGGTAATCATATTCACAAATGAGCCACTTGATGATCGAGTGTAGCCGTTTGCGTAATTAATTGAAAGTTTGCGCGATGAGGGGTTAAAAGCGTCAATATCTTTAATTATACCTCTGAATGACCTTTTTACGAACCCGAAGCATCGTGATGTTTAATAATACTCTCAAGAATGCCTAATATGGATTAGATATGGCTTCAACGTTATTAAACGATGATATGCGCAAGTTTGCGCAATAGAGGGACTATTTGCGTCAAACTGCAAAAGTCTATCGATTCGTATGGTATCGAACCTTCCGGAATATGATCATAATTTAAACATGCCCTAACTATCCTTTACATAGCTTAGAAATAGACTTAGAGGTGTTTGGTGCGCAAAAACAAAGTTTGCATTTTCGCGCATATCTTACGTTCTGAATATATCTGGACATCCAAAAATTTATATAATCATTAAAATATGTTATTTTAGTGATTGGTATGATAAAATTCCATTCGTCGTGTAATTTGGATCGTTTTTCACGTCCGTTCGTGTTTCGTCGTAATTAGCCGAACAACGCAACCGTACGTCCAAACGAACCGACATCCGACATATTTTTGAGCATGTTTTATGTTCCCTATATTTAGGCATCATTGTAGAGCCTTGAAAATGGCTTAACGGGCCTTAAACGAGTCAAAAAGGGCCTTAAACACATGCAGGGACCAAAGTTGCAATATTTGAAACTGTTGCTGAAATCATCTGAGGTCGCGGGCCGCGTAAGATAGCCCTAACTCTTACGCGGGGCGCAAGAGAACACCAGAACAGCAAAAATCAGTTTTTCATTTACGGCAGCTGGTTTCTGGTTTTGCACTTAGTTTTCTTCATTCTATGGGCTTGTTTTAGGCACCCATAGTATTGAAATTCAGTGGGTAACACATGTAGTAGGGTTTTGATCAAAGCACGGGTTACGAGAAACGATCCTAACGGTTCTTGAAATCGTATAAATACCCACTTGTTTTTGCTCTCATTTCACACATGATCTGAATTGCTCTAAGTTGGAGCCTTATGCTTCATACCTGAGCATTCTAGATCAAATTCATCCTTGCTTGGACCCCTTGTAAGTGCCCTCTTATGGCTAGTTATTTTTATTTGGCTTAAAAGCCGAAAAGTCAAGCGTTTGCGATAAACGCTTTGACTTTTAAACGGTCGAGCCATTGTTCGCAACAAACATGGCTACGTGATCGTAATTATGTTGGTATTAAACCCTCAAAAGGGCACCTCCTAATTACCACGTTTGCTTAGTTAATTGTCGGGTCAAAGTAATTAAAATAAAAGTCAAACGAGTCGATTTTTAAATAAAATTCATAACTAATGATGTAAAGGCAATAAAATCAGTTTTGTCACTTTAATAACTTGGTAAATATTAATTGAACATGTCTAGGCATGTTCAACCCGACAATTCTGAGTTTAGGCTCGGTTCGGAACCGAAAGTCGCAAAAGTAGACTTTTGCTTTGACTTTCAGTTCTGACCCGATTTAGCTTAGAATAGTTATGCCTTAGGATTCCTTTAGGACCATATTATATGTTAGTATAACCCTCCAAGGTTATACAACTTGGTTCCATAGAAATCCTAGTTCATTGCATGTTTCCGTTAAATGCTTGAATGTTGACGATTATGCCCTTTTGATATAAAAACGAGATTTTTGAAAATGTGAGAGGACAAAAACCTTTATTTCTGATTTATAAGCATGTCCTAAAAATTTGACATCAGTTTGAGGTCTAAATTAAGAGTTATGCTCGATATCGTAAATTGAAAGCTTTTTATTAATTAAACGGTATTTTCGGCAGAAAACCTACTTAAACCCAAATTTTGACACCAAACTTTCTACCCACTGATGTAATATAATATTTAGGGATTTTTGAAAATTTTTATTAAATTTTAAACTGATCATAACATAGAGTTCTCGCATAGACTCGGTAATTGACGATAATGTCCTTTTCACTAATAAAATGAGTTTTACACATCCTTTACATACCAAACCTTTTTCTACTGATTTTATATATTAAATAAGTTATTTTAAACAAGTAAAGGCTGATCAAAATCTCATATTTCCTTAATCAACCCGAATATCGTCAAATACCGACTTTTATGCGATTTAGGCGCATAGTATGGTTTAAAACCATATTTGGCACCTAAGGCTTGTTACCTACTGATGTTATGAATAAATTTTTATACTTGAACAGTATGTAAAAGTTGTAAACTCAGATTTCCAAATTTAACCTTTAAAGCTTATGTGAAATGACCAAAATGCCCCTACGGTGCATAGTTTGGCTATAAATGATAAATTTCACATATATACAATATCTTACTGATATGACTTGAAAAAATAAATATTTTTACTGATAATTTTAGATCAGAACCTCAGTGCTTGTCTTCAACAGGCCTTTGGTTCATCAGTGCTTGTCTTCAACAGGACTTTGGTCTTCATCAGTGGTTTGGTCTTCAACAAAGTAAAACTGATTGTAAGATTAAAACATTCAATGACTTACAGTACATGGGTCCAAATGATCTCAATCATGCACTAAAATTCCTATACGTTCAACTGCATCTTCAATCATGAACTATTTAAAGAAATGGATGAAATCATCCAAAAATACCCAAAATAAAACTAATTCAACCATCCAACCATAAGATACTTGCCGTGGTTTTCCTTTCATTGATTCCGCTGTAGATGCTGAACCACTGCTGCTACTGAGCAGTGGTTTTCCTTTCGTTGATCAGGCTTTAGGTACATAAGTGCTTGTCTTTAACAGGGCTTTGTCTTCAATAGTGGATAGGCCTCATCAGTTTTTAAGTCCATCAGTCTTTATAAGGAGCATTGTTTAATTATAACAGTTCTTAGCATGAACAACTGTTATACCCACTCCATAACCCTTTGAGAGGAAGCAAGTGTCCGTCTATTCCATTGAGAGGAGTCATTGCATTACATCCCTGTTGAAAAACAGAATCCATAAATTTAGAGAAAATGGATTTGAAAGATGATAACCCAACAGTGGAGGATCTCATTCTACAGCTCCGATAAATTCAGGGGTATTCTCAAATAATGGTTCCTAGATGTTTGAAGAACGACAAAGACAGACAAATGTCCACAGGGCTGCTTCTTTGAACATTTGTCGGTCTTCAAACATCTAGGAAGCATTATTTGAAAATAACCCTTAATTTATCAAAGCTGTAGAATGAGATCCTCAGCTATTGGGTTATGATCTTTCAACCCCATTTTCACTAAATTTATCAATTCTGTTTTTCAGACCTCCGAAGACACCTACCTAGCTCCAAAGAGATCGAGACAGCTTGAAGCATAACCTGGACTTGCTGTAATTCCATCAGTTCAGTATTTAATCCCAATATACCAACTCAATACAAATAACAAATATTTGGTGTGCTACAACTGTAAATAACCCAGGAATCAGATTTGAAACCATAAATATGGATTATAGAGATCTATGAATGAAACATGGGTTAATAAAACAACAAAACTGATTGTGAAAAACAAAAACTACAAACATATCGAAATCAATATACTGGTAATCACATGGTACACCAATGCAAGCATCTGAATAAACAATAACAAATCAAAGACAATTTACCGATACTTACCGAAACCATAACTGGTCAGATTTATGTGCGGCTCTTAACTACATTCCGTAGAATCTGTACATCTAACAAATAATCAAAGA
Source organism: Helianthus tuberosus (assembly GCA_030545235.1). Classification (NCBI taxonomy): domain Eukaryota; kingdom Viridiplantae; phylum Streptophyta; class Magnoliopsida; order Asterales; family Asteraceae; genus Helianthus; species Helianthus tuberosus. The sequence continues at coordinate 16,493 of JARYGA010008939.1, read as the reverse complement.
ACAAAGAAACAAATAATCAGAGATGAGATACATAAGTGCTTGTCTTTAACAGGGATTTGTCTTCAATAGTGGATAGGCCTCATCAGTCTTTAAGTCAATCAGTCTTTATAAGGAGCAGTGGTTAGTTATAACAGTTCTTAGCATGATCAGCTGTTATAACCACTCCATAACCCTTTGAGAGGAAGCAAGGTTCGGTCTATTTAATTGAGAGGAATAATTGCATTACATCCCTGTTGAAAAATAGAATTGATAAATTTAGGGAAAGTGAGGTTGAAAGATGATAACCCAACAGTGGAGGATCTCATTCTACAGCTTCGATAAATTCAAGGGTATTAATAACTTTCATTTATTATATATAATAGATAGAATAGATAATAGATAATAGATAATATATGTTTGAAGACAACAGATGTCCAAAGTGCCGCTTCATTGGAAGCATCTAGGAAGAATTATATGAGAATACCGCTCAATTTATCAAAGCTGTAGAATGAGATCTCCACTGTTGGGTTATCATCTTTCAACCTCACTTTCCCTAAATTTATCAATTCTATTTTTCAACATGGATGTAATGCAATTATTACCTTATTTAAGATACCTTCAACTGCATCTTCTGATAAATCAACATTCATTTCACTCAAATGATAACTTCAACTGCATCTTCAATCATGAACTATCTAAAGAAATGGATGAAATCATCCAAAAATACCCAAAATAAAACTAAATAAACCATCCAATATTCTTGAGTACTCACCATTAATGTGATAACCAATATAAAATCAAACCCTAAAAGCATACAAATCAAAATGAAATATGAAATAAGGTAGTTGTATAACAAATCAATATATTATATGAAATAACGAAGAACATCAAACAACAATAGAAAGTGACCAATCAATCAAACTTAAAATCATATAGAAGCCTAAAAATAAAATGAAAATTAGATAAGTGAACATCAAAGCTGAACAAAAAACATGACCAAAAATTAACCAAACACCTGATGTTGAATCCACTGTAGATGCTGAACCACTGCTGTTACAAACAGATCATACCTCACGAACTGGAAATTTAAAAGGATCGGCTTCAAAGGCTTCAACAATCGGAAGATTCAAATCTCAAGCAAATGAAACCCTAATTTCAAAAAGAATAATCGGTGAACATATTCACAGATCAATAATCAACAGATGTTGTACTCATATCATCACCGTTAAGAAAAAAACCCTTAGTTTCTGAACATATTCAAACATACCAGTTCATGGCGGAAATCTAGCCACAGGTAAGCGGATCTCAACTTTGATGACCATCGATGACAACAACCCTGGAACCATATGATGAGATTAGGAGTAGAAATTAGCGTTTAGTTATAAACTTTGTATGAAAATAAAAAGAAATCAACACAGATCTATAAACATACAAATCAAACCTCAAATGGAAGAACCTTGCCGACGAAGAAGATGAAAGAATCTTCCCAACTATAGCTCGGGATGAAAATTACAAAAGCCAGATATTACCTCTTCATGGTATAATCAGACATGAAAATTACAAAGGCTGATTTCGAGTTATGTCTTCTTCAATTTCAGGTTCAATGTCGAATTAGAGCTACAAAATCAAGAAAACCGAGTTAGGATTGCAACCAAAATTAGGGCTACAATACTGAAATAAATGAAGATATAGGGCTTACCTGGTGAGGCTTCGAATGATTCAGGATGAGATGATTTGGTTTGATCTTTGATTCAGAAGGGAGAAGAGGAGAAGGAGAAGGAGGAGGAGAAGAAGATTCAGATCTAGGGTTTTGAAAAGGAAAAAAAAAGAGATGGAGGGAGTATAAAAGGGATGGAAGTGTGGTACTGTTGGGCGGGAAAAGGAAACTGAGGATGCCCTAATTAAGTGACACGTGGCCCAAATCACTTTCATTTATTATATATAACAGATGATGACATTGTGACAGCTAATTTCTTAATATTTTCTTATTGACAAAAAAGTTGATATGTATACGTCTCTCAGCTTTATTAAATTATTACAGCCAATGTTTTAAAATCCAGTTTTTATATCGTATCGGATTTGGCTCAAAAACGGTTTTAATCGGGTGTATCAGGCTATAGGGTGTGGTCATGACCCTTATGACTATCATGACTCTCCACGTTAGTGTCATATCACCCACCTCTAATCTACCATCCAAAACCAATAACCTAAGAGTGTAGTCATGACCCAATTCAGTATCCCCTTATTTATTTTAAATTATCTTTGTTTAAAGAAAAAGGAAATGATTTCTTGAAAATGGAAAGGAGGACCATGGTTGCCATGATTTAATCCCTTCAAACCATGGTGGATTATGCAAGGGGATGGTGTAGCCTTCCATTCATGTTCCTACGTGGCGAATCATGTCCCAACCATGACCCATACACCCTTTAGCCTCAGACGGTTCGACCGGGTGTACGGGGCGGTTCAACAGATACAACCGGCCGGTTTGAACCGGTTTTTAAAACATTGATTAGAGCCCAACATAGGTTTTAAACATATGTTTACGTAAGCACTTGTTCACTTATCTGAGTTTTGCTTCTTACAAGGAAAATCGGCTTAAAAACGTTTAAACAAACACACCTCTTATTCATCCTCCCTTCTCACATAACCTATTTCTTGGTGTTCTTATACAAGAACGTTCGTCATCACTCACTGGGGCAGACCTACCTTGTAACAGGGGTAACCTCCGTTGCCCCTTTACGCTACGATAGTAGGGTAAATTTTCTAAAAATTTAACGTTTTTTTCGATTTCGTTACCATTTTCTTTGAAACATTGCCCCTACAAAGATTTTCGATCTAAATCCGCCACTGAGCACTCCTGCTCCGCATCATTCCCTCCCTCTAGTATGTCCAAAATTGAGCTATTATAATGGTTTTAGCCTATGACTTTCTATCTAAATATATCACTATGTAAGCTGTGAAAATAATAAAATAAATTTTTCAATATGACTCGAACTCGAAAACCGTGTCGAACATATGAACTCGAACACGATATAAATATTCGCGGGTCGATCCAAAAACGACCTGTTTAACCCGACTTATTTATTTATTTTGTATATTAATATTTTAAAACCAACATTTTACTACAAAAATTACAAATGTATATGAAAATTATATTTTAACTATAAAATTTTATGTCAATTTCTCTTTTAAGTTTTTACAATTCATCAACCCGTCAGGTTGATAAGGACCCGATCCATTTAACTAAATGGGCTGGCGGGTTCAACCTAAATTAACTTAAACCCTTTCAGACTAAACCCAAACCCCCCTAAATTCGTGCTAGGTTCGTATCTTGTCATAAATTCACATCCTACTTTAAATCCTTATAAATGGAAGATTATTTGGTATTTAGATGTAAAAAAATAATTTAAAAAAAATGTCACTTTGAAAACTAGTAACGAAATTTTTAGAGGATACATATTCTCACTCACTAGAATTATCCTTCACATCATTCTTATATTGTTGATTAGTTTCTAAAACTTAATCATTCTACATATCTAGCACAACTGATTTCTCTAATATTAATGGGACTAGTTTGTTTACTTTTACTGATTTATCGATTAGATACATGGATGATTGTCGACTTTTTTTTTAATGTCTAACAAAGGCCGGCCATATGGGTATTCTCATAGGCAGAAGGCCATGCACCCATGCTTGCAATCGCAGACGTGCTGGTGACCCGGCCCGTCGCCGATTCCAGGAAAAAAACGTCATCCAAAGACTTACTGTGGTAAAACCCCTGATTCGTGCATGACATTTTGTTACGAACGAGACTTCAACCGACGACCTCCCCTATAGAAAGTCATCCAGATACCACTAAAGCACTGCTGCTTTAGTATTCTCATATATTTGATACTATATTCATTGGGTTTCTCATTGAGTTTTGTTGATCTTAATCGATCATACATTCTTTGTATTCCCATATATTTGATACTATATTCATGTATGCATGTTAGGAACGCATACTAGATAGAGTTCAATGGTCGAAAGTCAGTTCAGACTTCAGATCCATGATTTTACATACGATAAAGGGTTATTGGATTTTATCACTCTGAAATATTAGGTATTGGCCGTTGTCACTCTCAACTATCACTTTGATTCCCATCACTCCCAACTTAACACTTTGTGTGTTGTGTCACTCCGGTTGAGTGGTGTTTGGCTCCCATTTTGTCTTTTAGGAGCAGATTCACCTGCAACCATTAGTAATCCACAAAGTGTTAGCCTAATATCACCAATAACACAAGTCAAACACTAAGAAATGTTCACATGCGGGGTGACACAACACAAAAAGTGTTAAGTTGGAAGTGGTGAGAGTCAAAGTGATAGTTGGGAGTGGCAGCGACAAATACCTAATAGTTGGGAGTGATAAAATCCAATAACCCTACAATAAAATACTGATCCAAAGTTAATAAAATCACAATTTTGTCACCTTGTTTTCCATCACTTACTTTGTTTAACTTTTTAGTTTGGAAGTTTATTAAATGAACTTGCACAATATTTGTCTAGATGTGTTTTTTTTCTGTTTATTATTGATTTATTGTTTGTAATTTATCATTATATATCCATTCTCAGATCAAAGTAATATTATTTCTCAATAATATTAATCGGATCCCACATGCTTTTTGGATCATTTCTTGTTCTTTTCATTAATGATAAAAGTTGTGCATCATGGATTTTATATATTTACTTGAGAGACCAATTGTAATGGGTATAGGTATTGACTCTATTTGTATTAACATATACTTATTATATATTTAAATCTGCAACATGCATAAAGAAGTATTAAAATTATAGATACGTAATGTTCTGATAAACCTTCGACCTTTAGTGCAAAATTCAAAATCATGCAACGAATGTGTGGTGTGACGAAATACACCACTTTTTTTAAAGTCATGGTTTAATACTAGAATAAATAAAATGGCAGATATAATGGAATTTATGTTTATGTACTACATTAAAAGTAAAACGCTAGAGTAATAGATGGCTTAGGGGTTGTTTGTTTACCTCTTGATGGGGCTCTTAACGGTTCAGACCTCTTACTGGTTCAACACTTAATGATTCAGACTGTTTCGCTAGCAGATATCTGAATGATTTAGACATTTGCCTCTGAATGGTTCAACATTATACTGAGTATGAATGATTAAGACCTTTAATCTGAATTGGTCAGACATTTGCCTCTGAACGGTTAAACATTATACTGGCTCTTAATGGTTCAAATATCTTACTAATTCAGCACTTAATGATTCAGACATCTTACTTGTTCAGTACTTAACTATTCAAAAGTTGTAAAAGAGTCTCTTAATAAACAAATTCATGACATTGGACTTTACTAACAAAGAGCTTAGGCTATGCATTATGGTGTCGATGACCCATCCTTGGAGGATGATCCGCCACGTAGATCAGGTGTGAGGATGGGGCAAAGAGGGTGTAGAAGTTTGGGGCAACGCCGGTGTGGGGGGGGGGGGGGAGGTGCGGCGCCGGTCCTCAACGATCCCAGGCCGAAGCAGGGGCGGACCCAAGTTATGGGGTGGGTGGGCGGCCGCACCCCTTGAAAAAAAAAAAATTTAGTGGTATTTTTTGTGAAAAATCCAGACCGCACCCCTTGGAAATTTTCGTCCGCACCCCTTAGAAAAAAATGTTAGGAATTTATGTAAAAAAATTGTGAACACGGATTGAAACCCGATCAAATTATGTAAACAAGTTAGCCTACTAACCCCTTTAATAAAACTTAAATTCAATCCATCAAGTCCAATAACTTAATACCCATTCAAGCCCAACCCAACTACTAGTTTTACTCGGGCTTATAATAATTACTAGGACTTGAAATTCAAAATTTTGGTTGGCAAACATGTTTGTTGATTATATGATTGTTGGTTGGCAAATAATAATTACTAGGGCTTGAAATTCAAAATTTTAAATTGAAAATTAAGGAACATGGGCTATGGTTGAACACTTGAAGATCCTTGTTTATTTCGTATGTGATAGGATTAGGAATGAACAATGAGTAGGGAAGTTATGCCGCGATTTCTCAAGAGGAAAGGGGTTGAACCACTTTTTTTCGCCGGATTATTCTAATTAAAGACCAATGTATGTTATAGATAAGTTTTTTTTGTTCTTTTATTGAATGATTAAGAGAAATAAAAGTAGGGATGGTTTGAACTTTGATGTTTTTTTGTTTGTTAATGTGATAGGAAGTTAGGAACTAGGGTTTGATTGTTTGAGAATTGAAATGGACCCGACCCGATCTGATTCGACCCGCTATGAAACTTTGTTTGTTTGTTTTTACTTGTTTTACATGACCCGACCCGATCCGACCCGCTATGAACCGATTTTTTTATATAGATAGGGGTCTAAAATCTTTTAAAAATTTCCGCACCCCCAGGAAAAAAATCCTGGGTCCGCCACTGGGCCGAAGCCCACACCTTGCAGCCTTAGTTAATTATTATTACGTACTAGTTGCCCAGTTTTCAACTTTTAAGAGTTAACTAATAGGGTATTATTTACATGAAGAAGCCAAATTTGTCAGGTAATATTTACATGAATAAACCAAATTTGTCGATCCGACACAACGTGAGTTCAGTGTAACGATATTTGGACATTGGTGTCTGTGCCTCCTCAGGCAAACATTATTGGATTTATATAATTAAACGTAATCTTCATGCTACGATCAATCAATGTAAGACCTTAATAATAATAGCTAAGGGCTTCCATTAGAACGAGGGTATCAACCATATAGAGACTTTTAGCTTAAAGGTCAAATGGACCATTATCCGACTCCTTCGACTAGTGTGGTTGAAGTGCAGATGGAATGATGGATGGATAACTTTATTATGTTAAAAGGGGATTTGGGGAATTGGGAGCAAAAGGGAAAATAATGTATAATGAATTTTGTATTGGATAAGGATACTTATCAAGTATGTAAAACTAGGAATACAAGGTATTTCTGCAAGAAAAATTAATTTAAATAAGTACCAACAATAACTATATTAGAAAAGCTCATAGTAAAGTTATAAATTATAATGGTAGGGTTTGAGAAAGATGAGATGTAGGCAAATTATTGTTTGGAAGTTTAGGGTGTGAATGAAAGTCTCAATTGTTAATTCACTTTGTCCCACGTTAGTGTGGGAACAAAAGGAAAGGTTATTTATAACAAAAAGAGTTAATTAATGTTTTCGTCTCTGTGGTTTGTCAAAAATCACTATTTCAGTTCATTAGTTTAAAAATTACGATTTCAGTCCCTGTGATTTCACTTTCGTAACCATTTCAGTCCACCTCGTAACCATTTCAGTCCTTGTACTTACAGAATAAATGGATTGAAATGGTTACGAAAGTTAAACCACAGGGACTAAAATGGTTATGAAAGTGAAACCACAGGGACTGAAATCGCAATTTTTAAACTAATGGACTGAAATAGTGATTTTTGACAAACCATAGGGACGAAAACAGTAATTAACTTTAAGGAAAAACTTTGACCAAACTTTTGAAGCTTTATGACATGTTTTACCACAAGTCCTGTGCGTACGCAGGGGGGTGCAAAAATTGAGTTTCGGAACAGGAATTTGGTTGAACTCGTGCGTGCCCACACGAATGCAGCTCCGAAAACCCGAGCCCGCGTGAGGCAGTTTTTGCAAAATGTATATCAGAATCATAGATTGCTTACCACCTAATCTACACAACAGAAAAAAATATAGTACTAGTTAGGGTGTTCAGTTAATTCGGTTTTGATTTTTATTTGATCGTAACCAAGATCAAACCGAATAAGAGAAATGGCTAACCATAATAACCGATTTTAATTGAATTAACATATTTCTACTGAATTGCTTTTGTAGCTATTTTTTTTTAATTATTTTACTTTTAAATATTTAGAGTTAATAGCCAAAATCGTCCATGAGGTTTGTTCACTTTTGCCACTTTAGTCCAAAATCCAAATTTTTTAAAACTGGGCCCCTGAGGTTTGCATTTTGTTGCCATTTTAGTCCAAATTTCAAAAACCCCCCTTTTTTACTGTTGCAACCAGCCTATTTTGTTCTTTTGCGCAGAGGTATTTTGGTCATTTTTATGAGTTATTATAACAAATCCAGATCAAGAACCCAGATACCCCTGCCGATACCCCTGCACAAAAGGACAAAATAGGCTGGTTGCAACAGTAAAAAAAGGGGGTTTTGAAATTTGGACTAAAGTGGCAACAAAATGCAAACCTCAGGACCCATATTTAAAAATTTTGGATTTTGGACTAAAGTGGCAAAAGTGAGCAAACCTCAGGGGCCATTTTGGCTATTAACTCAAATATTTATTATCATTCATTTTAGTATTATATAAAGACAAAGATATGTAAAATTGGTATAACTTTTTATTACGTATAACTAGTTATAGTATAATGATAATCTGATATTTTTTTAAGCAACTACTTTAATTAGTTTAAAGTATTATACCAAGAATTATTTCACTAAAGAAATTTGGGGTTGGGATTTTAGTGACATTTAGTTTTTTTTCCCACTAATTTACATCATACGGAGTAGGTGTGGAAAAGTGGTGTGGTCAGTGATGGCCCTTCCACGCCGAGAACACCGCCTCGTGGGGTGGCGTGGTGTTGTGTTGAGGGCGGGGTATTTTCCACTGGCCTGGGGGGCATTTGGGTATTGAGGTGGAGACTCTTGATTGACGGGTGTCGTTTGAGTTGATTTTAATCAGTGATGTTTATTTATTTATTTTTTATTTTTTAGAAACGTTACTTTCACGCCCTCTCACTCCGTGCTTTTTTTTACCACATCCTTTACTAATGTGGCTACCATATAACGCTTAATGCCCCCTCTTCATACCTTCTCAGTTTGTATAGTCTTTAGGGGTTAAATAACACTTTACACATGCCATGTTTGCTTAAAGCACAATTTTAATGCCATTTAGCTTTTATGCCTCTAAAGTTTCTTCCCTCCAAATATCCTAATATATTAGTTTGACAAAAGTAATGAAAAACGTCCTTTATGTTTCTGCACATTTCATTCTTAAATGTTTAAAAGTCACATTAGCCATCCTTTACGTATTATTTTGTTTCAGGTTTCGTCCTTTATAACAAACTCAGTTAGTTTTTGGAGTTAAGTAACATCACGTGCCTTTCATGTGAGGGTAAAACAATAACCGAACATGGGCGGATCTAGCATAGGTTAAGGAGTAACCCGCGCTACGACTCAACTTTCTTGACGAAGTACATTTTATTGCATTTTATTCCTGAACAAAAATGTCTTAACCTGCGTTACCCCTTAACTTTTCTTCTAGTTTTGTCACTATTAACTCAAAAGACTCCAAATTTTCGTTTGCTTGTGAACCATTTGTATCAACTTCGATCATACATCATACGTGTTACGAATTTACACAAACATTTTGTATGAACCTAGTTTCTGTATAGTCTACATATTTGATTTTCTTAATTATATACATAATAAAAGAGGGTGTCTTAGGAATAATACCTAAAACGTAACATCTATTATTTTATTGTTTTTCTCTGCCAAAATTACAATGTCATTCAACCCATAGTTTTTTTTTTTTTTTTTTTTTTTTTTTGTGTATTAATCCCTTCAACTTTTAGCATTATCACTTACACCCCTTCAGCTTTCTTAAAACTTTGTAAAAAGTTCAAAATAGGTGGATTTTTGGTACAAGTCAAAACAAGTTGGGCTTTAACCACAACACTTTAGACAACTTTTGGCCCATTTGACTATCAACCGGTTTTAGTTCGCATTTATTTTCTCACTCATTTGACCCATTAGACGTCATATACTCCCTCTTTAACTAAACTGAAATCACCACCTCTAGTAAATACTGGACTACTGGAGTTAAGGCAAAAACATTAAAACATAATTTCTTCAGGATATTTTACTTTCTAATTTTTTTGATGGACTTATTTTTAAAAATATGAATAAAACACATGGTTTCTACTAGTCTCCACCAACTCATGCTGGTAAGCCACCGCCTACGGCCTACCGCCTAAAATGTATATTTTTATTATTAACTCCTTTTCCTAAAATGTATATATATTTATTAGTTGTTATTATCATGAACATGCTAATTAATGTAGAAAATGATAGGCATGTGAAGTGGAGAATCGATGCTGCTAAGCAAATCTCTTGAAAACAGGCGATGTCTCCCTCAGTTTTAATTTCGTCTCTCTCTCCACATGATTGTTTTCCACTTGAAAACACATTCGTATGAAGAAACATAACGTGATTTCGCCATATATAGCCCTGGTCGAGATGCTGTTAAAAAAAACATGACGTGATTACCGGATTATCATGGACACAGAAATTTCAACTTCTTTGTTTTAACACTCGGTCACAAATTAACAGTAAATTTTGCCAACATGGGTGTCAAAGATCCCACTCAATTTAAACAACTAAATTTTACTAATTGGAATTCAAATATCTTGATATAGACGAGCCGGATATGTAGTAACGGGCGGATCTACACTACTTTTGTGGGTTCTCAGGAATCTATTCGGTTTGGAAAAAAATTAGTGAGAATCTCGAATGATCTGGAAAAAAAAATAGTGAGAATCTACAAAAATGAACCCAGTGAAAAAGATTCTCAGATCCGCCACTGTATGCAGTGATGTCATAATGGTTGATATTTTCAAGTGTTACGTATATGTATAATGTATTTGTCATTCAAATGAAATTGTACTATGTTTTCGGACAATAGCACATTTATTTTTCGATGATCGAGACGATACGCCCAAAAGAAGAAAAAAAAAGTGAAGATTTTTGAAGTTGTTTTGCGCTTTAGCAAAAGTTGAATTAGACATTGTGGTAAAAGTTCAAATACAAATAAAGTTAACGTACAAAACGTACGAACTGAAGGAAAAGACAAAAAGGCACGGTGACATTTCTGTAATTATCAGTAACTATCAAAATTACCTCCTGTAGAGTAATTTTGATCTTTTGTAGAGTAATTTTGTAAAATGTTTTTGTAGAGTAATTTTGTTCTTGTAGGTTAATTATCAAAATTACTTTACAAGTGTATCAAAATTTCTCTGCATCAAAATTAATTTACAAGTGAATCAAAATTATCCTGCAAGTTTATCCAACAACATACAATTCAAAATTACTCTACAAATGATCTTATGGAGTAATTTTGATCTAGTAGATTAATTTTGCAAAATGATCATATAGAGTAATTTTGTTAGCATTTAGTTATGGGGTTTACCTTTTAGTTTGGGTGTGTTTGTGTGTGTGTGTGTGAGAGGGGGGGGGGGGGGGGGGGTAGTGTAATTTTGATAACTACCCTACAAGATTAAAATTACTCTACAAGAAAATTTTACAAAATTACTCTACAGTATCATTTGTAGAGTAATTTTGATAATTACCCAACAAGCAGATAATTAAAAAATGTCACCGTGTGCTTTTTGTTTTTTCATGTTATTCGTACGTTTAGTACGTTAAGTTTATTTGTACAGTAACTTTCCCCTAGACATTGTTTATGAGATAATTATTGTGTGCATTTATTTATCCTAAGGTGTACAATGTCATTCGAATTTTTGTTAAAAGGAGTTATGTATTAGTTGGCTTTTTAGTCGGCTTAATAAACACTAGGTATTTCCTTTTTAATAATGCAGTTATATTTTCTCTTACGATTTAATCTAATTGTTTGATCTGTGTAGCTTCTTTCTACAGTAACAAAGATAATTGAATTATATAAACTAAGCGGAAATTACAAAGTATTAGTAGTAATGAACTAACGGTCTCGATGGGTTTGTCACGATCATTACCCAATATCCACCCCAATATGACATAAGTGGGAATTGAACTTGAGTCTCTATTGAAAAACCAAAATCTCCTATCACTAGGCTACAAATGGGGGATGTATAACAACACTAGAGTGGGCAGTGATAAAACGTTTTCATATTATTTTTATGATGGTATGAACGTGCATGACTGTTGGTGACACATATACCATCGGCGCCGGCGGTATCATATCTTTATGCATAAACACTTTATTTAGTTTGTGTGCAAATTTAAAAGAAGATATATTATATATTTATAAAAACAAGTTAATTTGAATTATATTTATTGCCAACGTCTCTTTAAAGCTTTAAATACTTATCTAAAAATAAAGCACATGGAATTAACTAAAAATCTCTCAATATAAACAATTGAACTTTTAGCAAGTCACCATGATCCTTTTGTATGTATACCTACTAAGGGGGACGGGGCGTATCCCTGATGGCACGTGGTGGTTGATGACCACGCGTGGAACACCGTTGCCACCCTTGGTCATCACGCGTGGACTACATAACGCGTTGAATCTATCACGCGTTGAAGATTGTTGGGTTGTGAGGGAAATTGTTGGGTGTGGTGAGTGATGGACATTTTTACTAAAATCCATCACTAGTGATAGAATAATATTTGATGACATGACGAAACTTGATTGTAAGTTGTGAGTGATGAGTGATGGGCGCCCTTACCCTAATAGTTCTTAAGGTCATACGATATGGAACATCATGGCCACGTGGAATACCACGCCCCTGCCTCATGATTCACTTAGACTATGGGGTATGGGGCGAGGGTTGGGGCGTGAGTTGGCTGAAAACGCTTAAGCCACCATCCCGAGTGGGTTTGAGTTTGGGCGTGGCCTAAGGGGCGGGAGTTTAAAGCCGGGTGTAGGGCATGCTAGTGATCCTATGTGGCCGGCTCCTATTCGCTTGTTGGCTAGGTCATAGCGGGCTACATTTAAAATTCAAATTATAACCGTTTGGCCAAGCCAAGCGGTTCACCCAACCAACAGTCAACATCGCTCTATATATTAACCCCCAACCCCACCGGCTGTCCACCGCTACCCCAACCCAAACACACTTGATCGAACCCGCTACCCAAACGCACTTGATCGATGGCCTCTTGGACACACGAGGAAGAGCTAGCTCTCGTCACGAGCGTCGTTGACGCAATGAAGGGCCGCCAACCCGGTGAGACCCGTTACTGGCCGGAAGCTTTTGCTAGCTACCGGCATAACGTGGGAAATGACCGACACAATTTAAACGTGTGCCAACACAAATGGCGCGAGCTACGACCGAAGCTCGATCGTTTCAAAGCCTACTAGGACAACGTCCCGGGCGGGGAGATAAGCCACGAAGACCGGGTGGCGGTGGCGAACATCGAGTTCCGGGGCAAGGAGCGGAAGCCGTTCGACAAGCTCGTCCTTTTCGAAATTTACCTAACGCTCTATGTTTTTTTTTTAATTTTGTAATCCTTTTTAGGCTTTTTTGTAATTTTTAGGAATTTAATAAAATTTTAGGCTTTTTTTTAAGTTGTGTGTATTTTTTTAATTTTTGTTTTAATAAACTGCCAAGCCACGCGGGCTAGCCACGTCCCGTCATACCCCACGGACACGTCACTCATTGGTGAAGGGCTCGAACTCCACGTGTCAACCCATACCCCCAATCCCCGTCCCACCATACCCCACGGTCTTATTTGAGATTGTGGCGTGAAGTGAAGCCTTCTATAAGAGAAGGAAGATAATATATCTTCCTTATTAAAAATATTTTCATTTAGCAAGTATTTTGGTTTTTCTCTAATAATTTATGCTTGCTAGTATTCTAAAGAAACAAAATAGTTTCTTGTTTTTTACGAAAAAAATGATATAATCTTCACAAAAAATGCTACAGAAATATAACAAAGTTTGGTAAGTGTTTCAGTTAAGTCATCCAGAACTTTTCTTTTTGTCCTTTTAAAGTTACTAAACTTTAATCTAGTGTTTTAGTATTATGTAATTACCAAGTCACCGAGTTACCATTTTTCACTTATTTTTGTTTAGAGTAAACTTCCGCTTTTGTCCCTGTGCTTTGGTCACTTTAACGGTTGTGCCCCAAACCTTTAAAAATAGCCATTTTTCTCCCTGATCTTTGAAGCCTTTCATGATTTCACTCCTCGCCTCTAACTCCATCCAATTCAACGGTTAAATACTGGTCACATGCCCCTCACATGAGGGGCATTTTAGTCTTTTCCACTCAAACTTATTCATTTTTTTTTTAATTTTCACGCACTTTCTTTCTCTCTCTACACCATTCCTCTTTCAAACTAGCAGGTAAGTTCATCAGAATCAAACCTTTCAAAAATCAATTTCAAACCACATTTAAAATCAAACCCTTCTCAATTATCATAAACCCATCACTCATTTCCACAAACCATTCAAAATTTTATCTCATTTCACCCCCAATTTTAACCCAAACAAGTACACAACATGACGGAAACAGAGCAAAACGGAGGCTGCGGTGGCGTTTGCTCCGGCGGCTTGTGTTGATGATCGATTACCTACAACACTTTGATTAATTCACTTTTGCCCTAAGTTGATTACCGGCCACATCGCCATCACATGCCGTCTTTCTCTCTCTCTCTCACAAGAGCACACCTATCTCAACCCGATCCGACCACTGCATAGGATTTTAAACAGATCTCAAACCAAATCTGTCAATATCACCATACACCACCACTACTAACCTGGCCCGATGTCAAATCCCCACTGTCGCCGCTGTTCCATGTCTTTAGGGCTTCGTTTTAAAGCTCAGACAACCACCGTATGGGTGTGTTGGGCTTAGATTTAGGGTTGCCATCGTTCCACAACATCTAGGTTTGCGATTGTCGGAGATTTGGGCTCAGATTACCGATTGTTAGGGTTTGCAGTTGAACTCATATGTGTGTAAAAATTTAGGGATAAACAGGTTGTTTGTTTAGGGGTTATGGTATGAAGGTTAGGGGTTATGGCCGGTGGTCGACAGGTGATAGTGGTGGTGGGTGTTGGCAGGTGGTGGCCGGTGAGGTTCTTGGTGGTGATGTCTGGTTATGTGGTTATGGAGAGAGAGCAAAGAGAGAAACTAGAGAGAGGAGATGGTGTATCTTTGTGTTATATATGTATAATAATAATATATTAAAATATCTTTTTAGGTTGGATGGGAAAGACTAAAATGCCCCTTATTTTATACTTGAAATTACCAAAATACCCTTTCAGTTAACATGCAATATGGATGGAGTTAGAGGCGGGGAGTAAAATCATGAAAGGCTTCAAAGATCAGGGAGTAAAATGGCTATTTTTAAATGTTTGGGGCAAAACCGTTAAAGTGACCAAACCACAGGGAGCAAAATGGAAGTTTACTCTTTTGTTTATGTTTTCTAGTCTTGTTTTTTAGTATAATTTTTTTTTTTATAAATACAGATATGATTTAGTGAATAAAAATGTGTGAGTGTTTTTTTTTTTTTTTTTTTTTTTTTAATTTTACACACTAACAACAAATATAACTTCATGAATTAAATAATGAATAATTTTTTTTTAACTTAAAGCTGATTGTTTTTAAAATTTTAGAATGAAGATGTGATTTTTTTTAATTATCTATATATAACAATTTACGTAGCTTGTTGGCTACAATAAATAACGCCGTTAGAAAACGTAGTTGACAAAAGAGAAACCACGTGTGACCCTAATCCATTTCCACCGCATCACTCGACGTCCTCCCCTTCCTCCCTCTTCTCTTTGTTGAGAAAAGTCGCTCCATTCAATATCGATTCCAGCGAACTCTCCATCGGAATCCACGTTTCATGCATGTCGTCTAAAAAATTAGGGCTCTGACATGTATGTTTTGGGTAAGTCTTCAGTTTTGCTTCTAAAATTAGGGCTCCGATTTTAATTACTTTGGGTAAATCTTTACAATTTGAGGTACGGTGTTTTGTGTATTTGCATTTCTATTTTTAGATTACATATATGAATTGGGTCTCACTTGGGTTGATTGTAGCTTCTTCAGTTATGTTTGCTTTTCATCTAGCATTCACTATGGCAACAGATAAGAGGTACCAAGGGTTTTCGCCACACTATTTTAACTTAGATTTATTAAAATACCCATCATTTTATCAATCTGGTGTAGACAGAAGGTTTGATATTCTCATTTGATGAGACTGATAGCTACATTAAAGATGAATTAAATTACAAATAAAACTAGACATGTCATAAAATGTGCATATAAGATATGTACCCTGTGCATTAATATGGTGATTATAAGAAGTGCATATTAGTTTTTTGGGTGCAATACCACATATATAAATACACAATGTTGTTGTAATTTCATGTTTATATAAGAAACAGTTTAAAAAGGGTGCAAAAAACTTCTTTTGTTATTGCTATACACCTTTGTTTGTTTATGCTTAAAGTGGAAATGATGTGTTGAATGGGTCATATCAGGTTAAAGGTCGAGCATGCTCGTAGGAGTTAAATCAAATGAATATGGTGATTACGCCATCTGAGATGGCGGAATTGGGCGACATCGTGACATCAGGCTGATGTGGCAAGACAGATGGCAATTGAGGTGGAAAGCATGGTTGGTTCTGCTATTTGAGAAGATAGATTCGAGTGACGTGGCTCATGGCTTCACACGTATACCTTATTCGTTGACATGGGAGGAACACGTTGGATCCGCTATCTGAGAGAGTTGAACCGAGCCGTCT
>JARYGA010008938.1:0-48196 GCA_030545235.1 Helianthus tuberosus | reverse complement strand
AGTATGTAAAGATGTAGTATGTAAAGAGTCAATGAAATGCTTGATCAATAATGTTTAGCAAGGACATTGATATGTGTGACGAATTAGGAAGCAATCCAAACCTAGACGGTTTCGTGTCGACTACCATCGACTGGGACACAAACGCACTCTTTTGTATGGGTCCACGACCAAGAGTGGGGCTTGCCAAAACCCATTAGATCTAACCCTCTGTACCTAGGTCCAAACTCGGTTAATGGTGCTTAGATATATGACCCTAATCGCACATGATCTAAGGTGTTTCATTCCATGACTTAACATACAATTGAACATGTATTTTCCCCGATAGTTGTAAAGTTTTAAAGCATTTAAAATGAACAGGGGACATGAACTCACAGAATTGCGTCCGTGAATAGTAGATAACTGTGATCTCACATGTGGTCGTCCTGAATAGTGTCACGACCTGCAAATGTTCTATATTTCTTAGACACTTCGGCCTTTGTAACGACTTGAGTACAAGTCTTTTATCTTGAATATGTGTTAAGACTTGTATGTCTTTGTTATTCATTGAACCGTGTTTTAGATGTATTAACTGTTAATTGTTTAGTATATATATTTCGCCGAATATATATATTCTTGTATCTCGTGAGTTGTATCGTAGTTGTATAAATGTGTTTTCACCAACTGTTAGGTGAATGTGAATGTGCATATCGTTGCACGTATAGAAATACGTATGTCCGCGTGTTTGTTATATGTGATCTTGTATTCTTAGAATATATATACTTATATATTCTAAGATATATTTCATAAACATATATATGTTATACTTGGTAAAAAGGTATAGAAAATATCTTAAAAAATAATCTATTTTTAAAATAAGTTCTAAAAATATAATTTTAGTCCTTTACTAAAACAATATATTTTAGATGGTAAGAAATATATATGTATGTTTATATATCTCAAAAACAATAACTTTTTAATATAAACCATAAGTAATATATTTTGTATATTGTATAAAATATATAGTTGCTTATTCGGTTTAGAAAACGTAGTTTACCAAGTCGTCGATATATTGTGTATTAGAGTACGTAATACTTATATAGTCTGTATATTTGTCCGTAAGTCTGATTTGTCCATAATTTGTGTCCGAAGGCTCGGATCGTCCGTAAGTTGTTTTTAAGGTGTCTTTATATGTAGTCTTGTAAGACATTAGTTGTAATATGGCTTGTGTTTATTTGTACCATTGTATTCAAGTTCCTAGTTTTCATACATATAACTAATACAACCAAATAACACATTACACATAAGTTGTTAAGATAACTAAATGTATATTTTCTCAAAAATATATATTTATATCTAGTTTTGCTTTTATAAAAACTATTCTTTAAAATCTTTTTATTCTAATAAAGATTTTGTCAAAAATGATAGTTTTTATAACACATGATTTTTAAGAAAAATGGCCATATTTCCTTTGAATATACTTAGCCATGTTTAACAAAACATATCTTTTTTTTTTTATAAAAAAGTCACCAACAATTTTCTCATATCATTCTTAATAAACACATATGAGATTTATATCAAAATCTTAACAAGATGAAATCATAAACATGTAGGGTTTTGGTATGATCATCACATATGTTTACTAGTTCAAAAACTATGCTTTACTTCTAGTTTTATCAAACTTTTTACAAAAACCCTTATTGTATGTTTCTTTTTATAACTTTGTAAAAGTATTATTTTTAGTGAAAAACCTTATTCACTTTAATAATATCAAAGATTATGATCATCCATTAAAACATTATGTTAATAAAACCCTTTTAACATTTTCATGTACACTTGTTAGATCATGTTTTTAAACATCATCTAACAAGTTATTCATATGATATTCATCAATACTAGAACAAATATGCAAGTAATAAGCTTTAAATCACAACATAAACCAACTTATATATCATGATTTTTATTATGCTTCTTTGTATTTTCATCTTGTTTTGTATGATTGTTTTAGTTAATACTTGTTCTTTTAACAACATATACATAAATAAGTATGAAAAAGGGATTTTAGAAGGCTTACTTCTAGCACTTGTGGCTAGGGATGATCTAGATGATGATAAAAAAAAAGAAAAAGAAAATGTTGATCTTGGTGTTTGAAAGCTTTTGAATGGATGAAAATCACTTCTCCAATTTGTTGCTTTAGTTCATCCTAAGTACCATCAAGCTCCATCTTGATCATCAAAGAATGGCTAAAATGTGAAAGGTTTTTGATGGTGTTCTTGGCTAAAGTATGATAGTTGAGAGAGTTTTCTTATGTGTGTGTTATGAAAGGTGGAAAGTTATGGAATGTGCTTAGTGATTTTTGGTAACTAGATGTTATAACTTTTCACCATCTTTCACCACTTGATCCACTTGTTAACCAACTTGCAACAAGAGGTAAATATCAAGATTTTTTAACAAGTGGGCAAGGGGGTGGGTCCCACATGGGGTGTATGTTGTGAATTGTTTCAAGTGTTAGATTTCTTAGAAAAAATGTTAGGAAGCTTTAGACGTTTAAGGGATTTAAGTGTTTCAAGGTGTTAAGTGACCATTACTAGACCAAAATGATCCAAATAATGTTAGTTGGTCACTAAAAAAAGATTAGATATCATTCGGATATTCGTTTGGCGTTGTTTCCGTTAATCGTTATTTGAACGCTAAGCTTGTGTAAGTTGTGTGAATTGATGTAGTTATTGGTTCGAATGATACCCGAAGGTATCCTCATATGAATTCTATGTTAAATAGCACTTTTATATGTTGCAAAAGGATTAAATTGCTGATTTCTGTAGAGTTTCTGCGGAAAAGTGTTTAAATTGTCGCTTTTAGTGCTTTTCGGGCAGTTTTTAGTGTTATCGGACTTCGGGAAGGTTTTAAACCAAACCCTTGCATTCCTAGTTAGGGTTTAATAGATGTTGGACTTTCGTTTGGGTCCTAAAGATGTCATTAAGATGGTTTCTGTGGATCATGCGTTTTTGTCAGAACACTAGTTTACTAGTTACTATTCTAGTTGTTTCGATGCATTGTTTAAACTGTTTCAAATGTATTCAATAAAAATAAATCATGTGCATCAAAAATAAGTATTCCATGAGTATTCTAAGTGTATGTCATGAAATATGCAGTTCAGATGTTCAAAACACATAAAAGTGTAGCTAGAAATGAGTAATTTAAGTGTACGAAAGTTACCAAAAAGTGGCAATTGTCACAATAACAGCTATCATACTAGCATTAATGCTGCACCGTTTGAAGCACTTTATAGAAGAAAGTGCCAAACTCCAGTCTGTTGGGCAGAGATTGGAGAAAAGCAACTATCTATACCAGAGATAGTACAAGAAACAACGGACAAGATTATTCAAGTCAAGGAAAGACCGAAAGCAGCACGAGATCGTCAAAAGAGTTATGCTGATAACCGACAAAAACCTTTGGAATTTCAAGTTGGAGATAGGGTATTATTAAAAGTCTCTCCATGGAAAGGAGTAGTCAGATTCATTAAAAGAGGAAAGCTAAGCCCCATGTATGTCGGACCTTTTGAGATTATTAGAAGAATAGGACCTGTAGCTTATCAGCTACAACTACCAGAGGAAATGGCAGGAATACATGGTGTGTTTCATGTTTGTAATCTCAAAAAGTGCTTAGCAGACGAATCGTTAGTAATACCTCTTAAGGACATAGACGTAAATGAGAAACTTAAGTTTATAGAGAAACCCCTTCAGATTGAAGATAGAAAGATCAAAAATCTCAAACACAAAAGACTAGTTTTGGTCAAAGTGAAATGGAATTCTAAGAGAGGACCAGAATACACTTGGGAGCTCGAATCAGAAATGCAAAGGAAATATCCACACCTGTTCTAGTAGATCTCGAGGACGAGATTTAAATCAAGGTGGGGAGGATATAATAACCCTCCTAAAACCCCTTAACATCACCCTAAACGTTCCTATTATACCCCATATACGAGAAACGAGCCTAAGATACCTTTAATATTTATAAAAAATCAAATAAAATAAATAAATAGGGTGTCTCGCTGCCTGCGGCGGGTGAGACCTAGGGTCTCGCGGGGCGCGACGTCCCTTACTTGCCCGACACACAAGTATGCCACGTGTCCCAGCTCATGGCAACTCTACCCCTTGACTCGACAAACCTACGCCCTAGCTATGGCGGTTGGCGGCCCGCGACGGGCAGGCCTTGGGGCGCGACGGAGTCCGTTTCCAGCCTATAAAGGGGGTCGAGGCTCATTTGTTCAACGTTCATTTTCTTCTCTCTCTCAAACTCTTTAATAGTCAAATCTCTCGGGTATTATACCCCTAAAAAGCGAATCTCTGCCTCGTTGTAAGTATTATAACCCCTGATCACATATCTGTTACCCTACCCGATTGATCTAGGGCTCCGTAACGCATGTCAAGGCTCTGCCTGACTCAGTCGTTGGAGTTTTGTCTCGTGTTACACCCGATTGATCTAGGACACCATAATGCATGTCAAGGCTCTACCTGACTCAGTCATTGGAGTTCTGTCTCGAGTTGTACGGTTAATGTGATTTGGGTTATCTTACTAACACGTGTGCATTGTTTAATTTTAATAGATAATAACTAGGAAAATCACCAGAAAGCTATACTAGTATCACCTAAGACAACAATGTGAGTCATTCCCCTTTTATAAACTCTTTTTGTGAGTCATTCTATTTTTCTACCAAATTGTTTTACCAAAACCTCAAATGTTTTCAATTACAATTACAGTGATTAAGTCTTTGTAATTTTACAATTGCTACCAGTATTATGGGGTTTGTATACAGTACTTGATAACCTTCACAATTGGGCATGGGTATCCAATGTGTGATATGACCATAGGCACAGATCCGTGGAGTGACATGTACTGAACGAGTAATTGTGTAGATATAAACATTGTAATCGCCCTTAATACTGTAATGTGTAACAACTGATGTTTTTTGGAAATTGGAATGTACTCGCCAGTGCTGATAAAATATTTTTAAAACGTGTTTTAGGTGACTTGATGTGAAGCCAATAGAAGCCAGCTGGAGAGCACTGAAGGCTTAAAGTTGTGGCTATAAAAGTTACCAAATAAGAAAAAAAGGAGTTTATGTTTTTAATAATTAGGGTTTACCCCTACAAATGTACTCTCAAATGAAACTTGGGTTTTATCCCATTTGTTGTTATAAAAGTTTGGTGTTTAACTCTGATGAAAATATTTCCTAAATACGGTCCTGATGTATTCTGCTGCCAAATTAATAAACTCCGATATCACTGGATCTAAACTCGCGGCACCCGCTCCCGGGGTTAGGGGTTGGGGGTTGCGACAATGACGTTGAAAATGAAACAAGAAAAATCTTGGAGAAATATGATATGGGCCAATCTTGAAGTATTTAATCTCTTTTTATCTTATGTAGTTTTTTTTTAGATTTTTAAAAATTATATTTAGTATTCAGTTTTAGTTAAAAGAAATTTTCATTAGTTAAAAAAAACTTTCAAATGACACATGGCTGGCCACGCCAACCCACACTCAGCCGACAACCCCACAACGCCGCAGCATACCATGTGACCCTACTAGCTGCCACTTGTCGCTCAATGCCCCAAACTAAAGCCCCACTTCCCGCAGTCTAAATTCTTTTATAATCATCGTTTTCATAAACCACCTATATTTTATCGATGTGTTTAATTATTCGCAAAAACACATGGTTCTTTTGATAATTTAAAGGATAGCAAAATAACCAAACGTATTCTTTTGAGATTATTCAAATCTTAAAATATCTTCAAACAAAATTCGTTACCATCTACCAACAACAATGTATCCTTTTACATCAGTCTGGTCGAAGGTGAGCCGGTGGTGTAAGGTTCCGTTTCCAGTGGCGTTTTCGTTTAGGGACATCTTGGAGGGACATATTTACAGCGGGTTAAAAGGAAAGGCATTGTTATCTTACAAAGGTATTGCTCTTATCACATGTTGGCAAATTTGGAAGGCCAGGAACGAGCTAGTTTTCTCAGATAAGACACCGAAGACGGAGGTTTTTAGTGCTATCAAATCGATAGGATTTCTTTGGTTTAAGAGTAGGTCGAAGTATAAAGATGTGTCTTGGGTAGATTGGTGTAAATTTTTATAATTTTTTGTTGCCGGTTTGGCCGCCCGTTTCTTTTTCTTCGGGTTGGCTGAGTTCTAAAGAAGTGTTCCTTTCAAAAAAAAATCTACCAACAACAATATAAATCCAAATCTAAAGCAAAATACCTACAAAAATTTGAAACTCAATGTTATCACCACCTAAACAAACAATATGTCGTTTTAAACCATACCCAATCCATTAACATTTAGTAGTATATATAACATTAGAACCTTCTACCACTAAAAAATAATACACAAAAGTGCTCTAAAGGGTCCCGTGATTTACGCTTTCTATTCATCTTATTTATGTTAGCTGGGGTAAAATCAAATAAAAAGTTGATTTTGCCTAATTAGAACAAGAAAAAATCTTAATCTTTCATTTTTCATTTTTCAAATAAACGGTTAAGATGAAAGTGTAAGGAAAAAACTGGGTATAACGGTAGCCAATATTGGAGGCTTGTAAGTAGTCTTCTTTACCTTAAAGTCACCCAGCCTGACATCAATTTTTTTCGTTAATATTTTGAACAAATTGATGGTTGATCCTCGAAGAGCTCATTTGGAGGCAGCGAACTGTGTTTTGCGCTACCTCAAAGTTTTGAATAGGATAGTTATTGCTATTTAGAGGAATGTCAGTTTCCTGGAAGGAAAAGTGATAGTCGATCGTTGTGACAACTGCCAAAATTTCAGGTATCCGTACGACTATTAAACCATGATTAGTACTTAATGACTGTGCTTAATTACAATTAATGACTTGAACTGCTTTCTGATTACTGCTTTATACTTGCATGTGTATCACATATTTCAAATGACATGTCATTATTGCATGAGAGCTTTATTGACTCAAATGATGCACGGAACACAGTTAGCACAGTTATCAGACAAATCAGGAAAATGCTGACAGAACTCAGTACATAGACAGACAGTGTGTTGAGACACAGTATGAGCCAGAAACCAAGTATGACACTAGTATAGTGTGTAGGAAAGTAAGGATCACCAAACTGCCTTCCTAACGATAGTTTAAGTGCCAGAAAGTGCCTAAAACTCACATAAAGTGCTGAATTCAGCAAAAATCAGCAATTTTCAACATTTAAACAATTTAATATCATGCAGAAATATGGTTAAATGGTCCTGAATGCTTTCCTAAGTGTCGGGAATTAAAAGTGTCACAAAAGGGTACATAAAGCACATTAAACTGCAAAGTTTAGCACCTTAACGAACCACTAACCAACCGAACAACCGAACACTACCCGAAACATCAAATTTAGACTAGAAGCACTGTTTTAACATTACTAAGCTAGTTATGGTCCCCGAACATCATAACACATCATAAATATCTAGTAACTAAAGTAATTAACTAGATACTTACATTTTTACCCTAAACTAACTAATGTTTACAAACCTAGTCTACATACCCCCCCCACCCACCTAGTAATCGGCCAACATGGCCCCCACTTTGTTGATTTTGTTTCAATTAAATAATAGATTGTGCTTCTCTATTAAGAGCATATTATACATGAGTTAAAGGGTGAAAATGGATTATAAGTAAACTTGGAAGACATAAGCTCAATCTATCTTTCATCACTTAAACACATCTCCTTCTCTTCTTCCCCTTGTCCTCTCGGTCGAACATCAACACACACACACACTCACCATTTTTGATCATCCCTCATACAATCCAAGCATATACAAGTGTGTTAGAGGTTACATAAAAGAGCTAGGAGCTTACGGAAGTTCAAGGACCTTGTTCATTTGCTTTTATCCACTTGTTTTCTTCTCTTGATCATCCCTAGCCTTGAGCTAGTGGTAAGAACCTTGATATTTCCATTTTACTTCTATTTTAAGTGGTTAAAAGATATTACATAATGTTAATCATGAAGAACACTAAGAATCACAAGAAGTAAACTTGAACATAAGCTTGAATAATGAAGAAACTAAGTTGTTTATGTGTTGATATACTTGTTGATCATTGTTTGCTTGTGAAAATGATGTTGATCTTCATATGATCTTGCTAGATCATGATTAAAAACATAATCTAGCAAGATGAGAGGATGAACATGATAGAAGTTAATGGATCATCCTCATGAGAAGCATGAACTTGAATGAATAAGTGGTTTTCTTGTAAAATAATGATCAAAGTGAGTTGTTAATCATGTAGATCTAAAATTTCAAGAGTGATTTCTCAAGAAATCAAGTTAAAAATATAAGTTTTACTCAATCTTGGTTCTTACATAAATAAACCACATTTTTAAAGGTTAAACAAGTGTAGAAACACTTATGTAACAAGAAAAGTTTAAGAAGAAACATTTTTGAAAAATATGATTATAAGGTGCTGTTTGTTTTTTGGCCAGAAGTACTTCTGGCCACTTATGTCTGCGCCGCGCAGACGCGGGCAGACGTTTGGATGCTGCAGATTGTTTGTTTTCTCGCAGACCTTTCATTAAAAAAGGTCTGCGAGACCTCTTCACCACACAGACATGTTCCATCCTCTTCCAACCTCTTCTCCTCTTCTCCCTCTGCCACCACCATCTCCACCTCCGACCTCCTCTGCCACCACCATCTCCACTCCGACACCATCTCCACCTCCGCTCCAGCCCCAAATCGACATCACAAACAAAACCCCCAAATCTTCAACAAACCTTCGTTTAAGATTGAACAACAAGATGAGCAAGCTGTTGTTGTTGATCAACAAACCTTCGTTTAAGATAACTTTCAAGAATCTCCAGCCGCACCCCCACCACCTCGAGAACTCCACCATCTCTCGCACATATCCAGGTATGAAATTAGGGTTTTTTTTTGTGAAATTTCATCTTCTGTTCTCGTTCTCTCTCTCGATGTTCTCTGATTTCGCCGCTGCCACTGTTACCGGTGTCGGAGAAGACGACCGGAGCTTCTCCGGTGACTGTGTTGTAAAAAGGGAGAAGGGGGAAACAGGTGGGTGCAGTGGGTGTTCGTCGGAGGACAAAAAGGAAGCCGGTAACCGGCGTCACTCCGGTTGCCGGAGCCGGAAAGGAGAGGCGAGAGGAGAGCAGGTGGTTGTTTGGGGTTTCTAGTGAACAAAAATGAGGGAATAGGATGGTTGTGGTGGTGGTGGTGGTAAATCAGCAGAGAGAGAAGTGTGGTGTGAGTTGTGTGTGCGTTAGAAGAGTTTTTGTATAAAAAAAAAACAAACCCTCTTCTCCTTGCAGACTGTAGACATTTGGTCCACCTCTTCTCTGCAGATGTGGTCCGCAGACTGCAGACCTTTTCCTGCAGAAAAAACAAACAACACCTAAGTTGTGAAGATCCATATTCTTTAAGAATGAAGTTTTTAAAGAATCAATCACACTTTAAAGGGTAACAAGACTTAATAAATACACTAGTAAGTTACTACAAATTTTCAATTTCATGAAGTGGTAGTTTATGCTTGATTTTGGCAAAATCGGTAAGTGTAGATTGTTTATTATTGATGGTGAATTGATTGTGTTGATTTTATAAAAGAAAATGATATACCTTCAAGGTATGGAAACCTCCATTTTTAGGGGAAACTATGGCAAAACTTTTCTAAAAATTAAACACTTAGAAAAATATTTTTAAACAAATAATTACAAGTGTATTTCAAACCATAAATCTTTACATAAACTTTGCAATAATTTTTGTTACAAAAATTACAAATATTGGATGTTGGTTTTTATAAATAAAAGTGACTAAATATGTATTTAGAGAATATATATTTAGATGACACCATGTGTGTGATTATTTGTAAATTATGTGTATTAGTTATATTATTTTCGGACTTGAAATAATATAACTCATCAAAATACTAAAATTTACAATCCAAAATATTACCAAAGTACCAAGAATATGAATATACAAGTTATACACAAAATATTGGTGAAACCGAGCTAAAAAATATAACTTATAAAATATTCCGGAAATAATATCCACAAGTATATTTTGGTAAATAATATTTTGGACACCAAGTGGATGAAAATATGATTTTTACAATTATTACAAGGTTATATCTGTTGTGAAACTAGCCTATTAGCAAAAGAATAAGAGAGAATAATAAAAAGAAAGAGATTGATGTTATTAATTGAGGTGTGTCCTTTACAAAGGAATACAATGAATATATATATAGGAGATGAAGTCTTGGAGAACAAGCTAATCTATTTAAGGAGTTGATAACCACATAATATAATATATTTATAACACTCCCCCTTGGTTATCAACATAATACGCTTGATGTTGCCTCGTTAAAAACCTTGCTAGGAAAACCCGGTGGGACAAAACCATAGCTAAGGGAAAAAGAGTGCAGCGTGTAATGCGCATTATCTCCCCCAGATACTTCTGGATCAAGTATGTTGCCTCATTAAAAACCTTACTAAGAAAACCCATTGGGATAAAACTTAGTCAAGGGAAAAAGAGTGCAACTTGAATAAATCTCCCCCTCATTATAATATGTATCCTTTAAGTAAAGTGTGTCCATCATCCTCGAAAGTTGCTCAAAACTTTTGTAGAATGATTTGTCGTTTGATGCCTTGAAGTGCAATCCTTTATATTGAGTAATGTTGTAAAATCTTCTTGTGAGACTTCTAGTGCTTCCTCTTGCGAACAAATACCATAAGATCCAAGACTATTTGTGTTACATTCTTGATATCTACAAGACTAACAGAACTAGCTTTCATGGGTTAGTAAAATATAGACACATATCATTCTTACCTTTAATGTATCGACATATCTGCTTTACCATTCAAATGTCTCCTCATTGGACATGTGCTATATCATGTTGATAAATTCAAATAATATATATATATATATATATATATATATATATATATATATATATATTATCATGCATAGCTAGAAAGTTAAGTTAATGCACAATTGCACTTTAGCAATGGTACTTTTGAAATGAGAATCTCTACTTTGGTAGGAGATGATAATAATCATTTCTTATAAAAAGTGTCTGAACAACTTTTAACATACTATAAGGTTGAGCTCTCTACATACTAAAATGTCCCACCAACATCTTCTAGATGTAGTTTGATAGATGAAAAAAATTATGATTACAAATATACTTGAACTGCAAGTCGAGTAATAATTAGACTGTGCTAGGGTCATTAAAAATTTTCCCTTCTAAAAGCTCGCCAGTTTCTCTTGATGATGCTTAGACATCATCACTGTAAATTGCGATTATAGTGAACTTTTAAGAAAGAACATTTGATAAAGATGGATAATATTATTAAACTTATATTGCTCTTTATCAGAATATATCATGAGTTGTACAACACTCAACTTGACTATTTTAGTTCATACTATCTTTAACTTTATAAAGATACATTCTTGAGGACTTGAAATCAATGCTTTAGGCATTTGCAATCATATACATACTTCTTTCCACTTTGAAAACCAATGTATGTGCATTCACTCTTTAGGAGTTCTATTACATACACCTCCTCATTAATTTCTATATCATATGCAAGGATGTCTTGAATATTTAATCCATATTGTACCATGCTTATACATTGTACATTAAGATGCCATAATAACCAGGCACAAGTTTTCTATGTATAGTTATTGGTGCACAAGAATTACATCCTTAAGATCTTTCAACTAACCTTATAAGCACTTAAATGCTTTACGATACTCATCAAGGGTTCCAATTATATTCAACGTATTCAAATATGAATTTGTATACAACGATCATATCGTTCTCGAGAACTCATTTTACATGATTTTTGATAATTCAAATCCTTGAGGGACTTTCATGTAAACTTTTAGTATCAAGTGATACATAATATTCATAAGACGCATATCAATTCTCTCTTTATATTACCAGACTAATAAAATATTGGAAAGTCATTACATCCACCACTAGAGAATGTGTCTCATTATAATCAATCATGGGTTTTTTGCGAAAATCCTTGTGCACCATATTTGCCTTATCTCGTTTAATTTGATTTTCACATGATTCGCATAAAAGCCCCATTGATGTCCAACATACTTTACAAATTCAGTTGTATGGACTGTTGGTCCGAAAACTTTCTATTTCATTAGAGAATTTGAATCTGCCATACTTTGTGTCTTTCCATTTTGGCCAATCATTTATGTATTTTCATTCATAGGCAGATCTTAAATCTTGATCCTCGTCATTTCATCATTTCAAGCGCTATATTATATACAAAAGTATAACGACGTCGATTTTGTTTCGATTCCATACATATCTTAGACATGATACAACTTATCGAGATCTCTTTATTTTCAAGTACCTGAGGTTCTTCTTGAACCATCATGTCTACTGTCTCTTCAGGAGATCTTATTACTATAACCTCGACTTGACCATCTTAATTACTTGCTCCAATTTTCGAGGAATTTTATTATTGGAATCAACTAGTCTAACACGCTTTAGGCGTGCAATAGACTTATTACAAACTATGTGGTTGTCCTCTTGGGACACAAATATAACTGGAGCATAAGCAGTTGATTATGTGACTTACTTAGTCACTCTATTTAGGTCAGTGAACTTGTCTGGTAATTTGTTCTTTAATATTGGTAAATGAATTATCCTTTGAACTTCTGGTTCACCGTTTATAGTCTAAGGATCAAGATGACATGATAATTCATTCCACTTTTCACTTTCCAACTGCTTGTTATCTCCCCCTAATGTTGGGAACATTCATTCACTAAAGTGAAAACCAATGAGCCATAAATAAAATTCTCACTAATGGCTTTAAGTATTCAATCAAAGACGATTATTTATTTATACCCAACATATTCTTAAACTTTTTAGAAGTCTCATCTTTGTGCGGTATGGTGGATGAGTTTCAATATATGTCGCATAACCAAAATCTTTGATAAGACATCTTTGGTTCCTGACCAAAACCAATTGTATGGGGAGAACTATAACTTATTGGCTTGATGTGAATTAATGGTACTATATGTAAAATTACATGTACCTAAATGAACTTTTGCTCCTCTCATGATCATTGGCTTTGTAATCAATAGCATACGTTGAGTGATCATCTCAACAATAACACTTATTCCAATGATCATTAATAACTTGGGAATCAAATTCGTTATTACCAAATAAATATACTAATCTGAATTAATATGCATGCTATCACATTAGCTAAGCCACAATCACACAAACTTCATGTTGTGGATTTGATAACCATTTAGACGATGCATCGATTTAAAAACACTAAATGGTATCATGTTGGGATATGTCTATCCTTTAATCACTTCCAGAATATTTAGGGATACACACCCTCCTTTATTTGGCAAAATATAAAATATCCCTTGAGAGCAAACATTACATGCTAATTATTAGCTTGAAGAATCTTTTTTGCTCTTCATTATGTTTCACATCATCATTGACTCGGTGTGGTCTAACCGGTCATGCCAACTAAGTAAATAATCATGATACATAAACTTCAAGTTTATGATTATAATGTATTAGTTGCACTTTGTTTTATGTGCACATTGTTTGTGTAATAAACATATATAATATGAGAGAACATCATATTATCATATCAAACTTTCAATGAGTTATTCTGGTATGATTACTCCATTTATTTGCCACTTCTAGTGGTCTATCTCATTATTACCACGACTATTATTATAATTCTCATGGTCGATCTCATAATTAGAATTTTCTTAACTATATCCATGATCACAATGATCAAATATATATTCACATCATGGATCAAAATAAAACCAAACAAGTTTCATGGTTTTCCATTATTTTCTCGAACATACGGATATATAGTCACTTCAAACCCTTCGTATCCATCCTTTTAATAAACTTCTCCTCACATAACAACTGAGGAGTAATTATATGTTCGATTCATATAATATTATTATTCTAACATCTTACAACATTTTATAACTTAGTAATGAGATGCGTGAGTATGACACTTTGAGTGTCTTATCTAAAATATTTGTACTCTTTCATGATAATAATAATAGATCATAACTTTGGTAATAGTTGTTTTCTCGATATTATTCACATGTATTAATGATAGAATATAGAATACAATGTAAAGCCAAACTATACAATATATAATATTATAACATGTCGCTATGTAAAGCAAGTTATAATAAAAACTATGTGAAATAAGATATTTGTTTTATCAATTATAAGCAAAGATATATAGTGCTTATATAAACCTATCATGACATGGCCAATTACATATACATCTTACATAAGATATTTATCAGTCACATTTGAAACATGAACAAATATTATTAACATATGATCAAATAAGTGTAAAAAGCTATTTAATCAACTTAATAAGCAACCATATATATGCACACAACGTATATATATAAAACTTAGACATGTAGTTATCACGAATTTACAAATACATACCCTTATTGTAGTAACACATAAACATATACACAATAAACAGTTGACCACTCAATATAATTAGTATCGTTTATACCACCCTTGGTTATAAAGTTATAACAATTTGATTTCATATTGTGTAAACTAAAAACATAATTATGTAAAATATATCCTATAAATGTAAGAGCACATAGAAATAAACCATCCATTCTCTTGATAAAGAACAGGAACTAGAAACCAACAAAAAAACTTTCTGATGCTCTGATAAACAACCTTTCTCTTTTATTATAAACATAAAGGTTTAGATAGTTTTTTTTATGGAAAAATCAATAAATTAAAAATATAAATTTTAAATCAGGAAGTATAATTCAAATTGGATATATACGATTAAATGCATGAGATTTAAAATCAAGGCATAAATAGGTTATTCAATGAAATAACGAAACAAAAATATAAACTAACACAAATAGTTTTCATTCAAGTGGTTTTGTTGGTTACGATAAGTAACTAAATGGCTTCTATTAATTTATACATTGATATAAAATTTCCTAATAAAAAAAAACTATTTAAGAATGGTAATAAACTAAAATAAAGATTTGATTAAAGTAAGCATATCAATTTACATCCCAGTGTAACCGAATTCTAGAAATATTGTCTAGCTAATAGTCAACGATTAATGAACTCACCGAAGTAAACTAATCTTGTTTTCGAAAACTAATCGTTTTTCAAATACAAAATCAAAATATATGCTATAAAACTTTTAGTTTTTTCTTTACTTAGTTTCTAATATAGATAATCTTCATTACAGGAAACCAAAACACATTCACAAATCCATATCGAATACGCAGTGTGCATATTATTGAAAGAAGAGGTTCTTTTTACCTCAATCTACGAAGACGGCTCCGGCAGAAATAAAGTGACTTTAAAACTGGGACATCTGTTGCTTTGTTGTTTCCGGTGGATGATGTTCTAGTGGTTTTACGAAACCTCTTATGTTGAGAAATCACAAAAGTAAGGAAGGGGATTAGGGTTTTTGATGAGAGCACTTTCGTGCTGATAACGTGTTGTGAAACTAGCCTATTAGCAAAATAATAAGAGAGAATAATAAAAAGAAAGAGATTGATGTTATTAATTGAGGTGTGTCCTTTACAAAGGAATACAATGAATATATATATAGGAGATGAAGTCTTGGAGAACAAGCTAATCTATTTAAGGAGTTGATAACCACATAATATAATATATTTATAACAATATCATATTTTTAACAAGAAGAAAATATATTATTTTTGGGTTAATAAAATATGTATTTTCTTGGAAATATTAGAAGATATATTATTTTGAAAGGAATATATATATTTTCTCAAACAAAAACGGAATATATTATTTTGGAGATAAATAAGCATATATATATATATACTACTTTAATAAGGATATAGGAAGGACAGAATGGTAATTCAGCAAGGTGTTGAAAACACCCTCAATGCACAATGTACAAGTCTTAAGGCACCAAGAAACACAAATAAATTACCCTTTAACTGGTTCATCTTCAGCCATCCATTTCTCTCATTTTTTCACACGGATCGCGATCTAACGGCTGATATTCAATTCACACGGATCGACCTTTCCATTTCCTTCTCTCTCACAACTCACATAGTCACAAAACTTCATCAGACCTTCTCTCTCTCTCTCTCTCTCTCTCTCTCTCTCTCTCTCTGCGACTCAAGAACATCATGCCAAATCTTTCACCAGATGCCGTTTCATGACAACATCTGTGAGGATTTCACCAGATCGATGAAGGTAACCTGCAAACCTTGTTCTAGGAATCTTGAAAATCTTTCATCAGGTCTTACTCCTTTTCTCTCTATCTCTCTCTCTCAAATTCATCAACACTGAACCACGGGGTTAGATCTAGAGCATCTGCCATCATCTTCTCTTTGCTATGTTGTGCAGGTGGTCTCATTTAGGGCTTTTGATTTTTGTTTCTATCTATTGATTTATTTAATCACAGACATGGTGGAAGGATTGTTCATTGTTTTAACATCCATGAATAGCAAGTCCTGATCTCTTCCCCTTCATTTGTAGCCTCTGATTTTAGTTAATGTTAAAGTATATTTATTGATGATGAATGGAATTAATAACATGCAGAGATGTCTGAAATTATGCATTGGATCCAGGAATCAATATACGTTTGGTTCAATCTAGGGATCAGAGGCTCATAATTTTGAGTTTTGTATGCTCAAATCGATTATTTTTTTTTATCAAATATTTGTTTAGTTGATGTATTTTTTTTTTGTTGTACAGCAACTTGCGCTGAACTTTGAGTCTACATTGACTGAAAGTAGATTGAAGGTAAAAGTATTGTTGATACACACAATTTATGTATTTTGATACAACTATCTTTTTTTTTTTTTTGGTTTTATAGTTGATAAATAGATTGCTAATACCTAACTAAATGGGTTATGTTTTCCATAGGTTAAATAGGTCCACCACGCTACTTTTGAGCTCATATAAGATGCACTCATAAGACGTGTTGAGCTATCATCTGATGTTGGTAAGACTTCTATCTACATCAAAAGTTGTATAGTTTTTGTGAGATTTTGCGAATCTGATGAGGTTGAGAAGATTAGGTAACCTGCTACCCGTAACCAACTTTTGATTAAAACAAAGAGAAAATGATACAAAGCACATAAAAAATGTTGTGTTGGGTGAGGTTAAATGCCATTGCTTTGAAGGTCTAATTTTAGTCTTTATCTCCTGTTTTGTTTTGTAACGGGTCGCCAAACATTTTTAACACTAGACCGCTTTATTCAATAGAAGAAATTATCATCACATTAAATATAGTATTTGTAATTATATAAAATATATTTATTTTCTAACTTTGAAAAGAATGACAGTGTAAATGTGTTCTCTCCAAACGCTAATACAATTACTCAACATTGCTGAAACCAACTAATTCCATCAGTTGTTTGTAAGGATGGTTTTTCGGATAATGTGCACACGGTGTTTATAAAGATAAATTGTTGATAGAAACTTTATTTTTGATATTATGTTCTCTAGCCTCTTATTATTTAATATTAATTTTTTATGTTCTCTAAATGATTTTTGGTAATTTATGGATTGTGTAGAAAGTATTTGCCTTTGGACATCAAGCTTCATTGTTCATATACCAGGAAGCATGGGTCGTAGAGTGAAACCCTAACTACGTCGACGAAGCTGAATGGTATATGAAGTCTAAATCTGTATTTTCATACTTTTTTGTTTGTTATTTGAGTCTGATATGTTTAATACTTCTACATATGTGATTGGATCTGGTGGCTGATGGGTCGTGGAGCGAAATCCTAACAACGTCGACGAAGTTGAACGATATATGAAGTCTAAATCTGTATTTTCATAGATTTTTTGTTTGTTATTTGAGTCTGATCTGTTTAATACTTTTACATATGTGTTTGGATAGGGTTTCAATGACACCGAATCGATGATTTTCTCTCTATTCGACACAAGATCCACTGGGGTTGACCTCTAGGTACCGTTATAAACCACATCTAATGTTTTTTTGTTTGTTATTCGAGTCTGATCTGTTTAATACTTCTACATATATGTTTGGATCTGGTTAAAATTCTGTTTGCGACAAGAGTTATGTTTAGTGCCTTGAGCAACCATAT
This sequence comes from Helianthus tuberosus, assembly GCA_030545235.1. Classification (NCBI taxonomy): domain Eukaryota; kingdom Viridiplantae; phylum Streptophyta; class Magnoliopsida; order Asterales; family Asteraceae; genus Helianthus; species Helianthus tuberosus. Next base: position 30,097 of record JARYGA010008938.1, on the reverse strand, counting down.
TAATGGATTTTAATAGAAAATAAATATTATTAGTTAATTACCAACTAAAAAGATTCAGTTGCTGATTTAAAGAAATTACGGGTACACGTCGAATAGACTGAACAAGTTAAACACGTCGAATGCGCTAACAAACACTGATTCTTCTTTTGATTTATGTAGGCACCTGCTTCAGTTCTGGTTGGTTTCTCGAGCATGTTCATCGCAACTGAGACGAGATCCCGACGGTCGATGGTGGTTGAGGTAAGTTTGCCGACTTTATTTTGACTTGTGTAGGTCACGTGCTTGAGTTCTTGTTAGTTCTAGCAACTGATGTAGAAATTTTGTAAATTTGGGGACTGTAATGATAATTCTAACAGTTTTGGTAGTGATTTGCCACGACAATAGTGACTCCCGGTGGTGGAGGCGAACTGCGGACGCCGGACAGCGATGGAGGATGATGGTGGCGCAGGCGAACTCCAGACTCGAAGGTTACAGGTTGCTTTTTACATTTTATTTGTATTGGTTCCCTTTTAATATATGAATTTTCCTGGAAATCTTTGTTTTGTGTAGAGCCCCGAACTGCCAAATGGATTTCAACGCCCAAAGGTAGAGAGCAAGGTCTCAAAACGAAAGGGGCAACCTATATAAGTTGAGTGTGTTTTCGGACACACAGTGGCAGCGCAAGCATTGAATGAGGTCTCGCTGTTGCCTTCGATATCACAACCATGTCTTGTGGCGTCAACGGCATATGGATGAAGATCAGAGGTAAGCGTGTGCTCAGGTATGTTTTCCGACAACGACTTCAGATCTAGCGGTGGCGGAGGATTATCCTGCCGGATGTAAGAAGCAATAATCGAAAAAAGATGTTGTGGTAAGCGTTTGTCAACGGCCATAACATGTGGGTAATCACCTCTCTGTCGCCGCAATTATCAGACACTATTTTGGCCCAGTCTGCCACCTTCCTTCAGGTGCCCATTGTTTACTTCATTTAGCTTGTTTGACTTTGAAGGTATAAACTGGCCAGTGATTGAAGACAGAGTGAGGTTAACACAAATTGTGGTGAACGGGAGTATGCGAGTCTGTTACTGGTAGGAATTGGCCAGTGATCGACAACAAAGTGTGCCATCCCAGGGACAATGATTTCTACATGTGTGCACATGAGGAATGATAGTGAGTCTTTTAAATCTTAACCCGCTTTTCGGTTATGCATTTGAAGCAATTTTTCAGTCTTTATTATTTGATGTTTGAAAATTTGAAAGTGTTTCCTGCTGGTGCTTCACATAATTGCCAAGGCTGGATATGCTTTAATGACACAGTTGAATGGATAAATAGATGGCGAGCCAACAATTGTTTTTATAGTGAAGGATACTTATAATGACCTGGTTGTGCAAAAGCAGGAGGTTAAATGGTCTAATTTTGTTTGGTTTAGTCAAAACATACTGAAACATGCTTTTATTGTTTGGATGGTCTTTAGACATAGACTGTTAATTCAAGATCTGATGGTTAAATGGTCTAACAAGTAACAAGGATGATTTGAAGTGTCAATCTACGTTATCTTGTTAATTAATCTCTGGTGTGTTAAATGAGTTAGGAGTTGAATGATTCTAACTAAGAAAGGAAATATGTCAAATGGGTCAAACAATTGATAAGTCATTCAAATTGTATCTAAATGCATAGAAACCTCCTATACCGCTTTATACAATGCTATAATTTTTTTAACAATATAGTTTTTATCTTAGTTATGATATCTAGAATAAATAAAAATGTGTTCTCTCACCGTTCAGTGTTTTGACTCATTGCCAAACGGCCTGACCCGTTCATTGTGTTTCCATGCTTACATAGGGCGGCTTTCATGTGTGGAAGGAGAACCCAGCTTTGAGCTTACATGAGAAGGACGAAATTAGCTATGACTTCTTAACCATGACCCGATAAGGAGTCAACATCAAAGTAGCCCGAATAGATTTACTTTTGACTTTGGATTTTCGTGGGTTCACGTTAGGCTCCATTTTCTTTATTGTTGCTTTTGTATTTTATTAATTTTTTGTTGTTATTGTATATTATCTTTACATATTCGTTGACAGCTTGACTAAAGTGTTGTTTTCTTCTCTAAAAGTATCTTATATTTGGGTAATTGAAAATAAATTTAAGGTGTTTTTGTTTTAGATTCACTAAACTGAGTTCTCTTAATATACTTGTAATCGAAACATGAGTTGTTAGAAACATTTGCCATGCATGGTTTTGTATTGTTTATTTTGTTAGTATACCCTTCATTATGCTCCTTTTGTTAGTATACCCTCCATTATGTTGTTTAATATACATAGTGGACTTCTTAAAGCAATTAACAACAATTAACTTAAAGATGATATATTCAGATCAATGTTGCTTTGAATAACACTAAGTGGTCTAACTCTGATTATCATCGGATGATCCCCAAGAACACAACAGAAGAAAAATTATTTGATTTTTATTCCATTTTGGTAACAAAAGCTACCGACATCGTCTTATGACATTTCTGTTAGAAAATATCTTACTAATTTAGAGGACTCACAACTACAATACACACATAACATTACACTTCCTATGTATTTGAGAACTATTTTTTTATTTAATTAGGTATTGACATTGATGTGATCCTTTTTATACAATAAAATAAAATAATGGGTCCATGATATGTATTTTATAAGCAAAAAATAAAATAATGAGTCCTCAATTTCATGTATTTTTAAGCAAAAGTTTTAACCCAACTGTTGTTTTACTAATGACCAAAATTAAAATAACTGAGCAAAAAATTGTCAATCTAACCGAAAACCAAACTGATTAAACGAAAACCGATTGGTTAATAAAATAGACTAGCCGATGGCTTTGGTAGAGGAAAATAGCCGAACCGACAGAATATGCACACCACAATGACCATACGGGCTCGTAGATTGGTTTGATTAGTTTTGAGCTTATGGTTGTGCTTGTGTTGGCTTCGGTTTGTTTACGTCCTTTTAAAACTCTTTAAATTCACATGACCGATTTTGATGTACCTTAACCAAAAATTTAGATTTTAGTTATGACCCAACTGAACTGGACCTTTTCATGCACACCCTTAGAATTACTAATAAGTGTTGTGTTTTTTGTTGCATCGCGAATTTGGGTTTGCTTATGGCTCAAAACCGAACCACCCCGTACATAGACCTAAACTCAACAACCTAAGTGATATGTTTCCCGCCGCATCGCGCGAGTAAACGACTAGTATATATATATATATATATCTTCCAAGTTAGACTTGAAAATATATTATTATTATTATTATTATTGTTATGGGTCATTTTCTGAGCGTATATATCCTGACTAATATCCTGTTTTTGATTGTTTGCTTATGATCAGGATACTGGACCGGGATATTGGTAACATCCTGGGCGATATCCTGGTGTTAACTAAATTGACCACGTGCAGGTAAGAAGCTGTAGGTCAATAACGGTCAGATGGACTTCTTCTCCTAGAGACTCGGGCAAACCAGTTATTTGAGAGACGTTGGACCCGAAAGACCAGGTCTACAACGTTCAAGTGGGGAATATCCGTCGGATCCCGGTTTAATAGGGTAGTTTGTTATATTTCTTTTACTATAAATAGATGGGGCGGATCAGATTAAGGCACGCAACTTTACACACACACTCTTTCGCACACTTTACTCTCTAGCTGCTAGCAAACACTATATACCAACACTTAATTGCTTCGGTAAATTTTGACCAAAACAATTTGGCGCCCACCGTGGGGCAAGTGGTGCTATTTTTGCTAAAAAGTTTAGTAAAATCATTACTCGGTTTTCTATTGTCAAAACTTTTTGCTACATCGTTTTCAATGGCCTCGAGATCAAACATGAGCTCTTCCACCATGTCTGCTACAACCTCTGCAACAATTGGTTCGGTGCTTCCACCTCCCCCTCCACGAATGCAAACTTCTTCACACGGAACTGAAAGTCATGTGGCTCGGGATGTTTTTCCTGCTCCCAGTACCCAGGGATCTGCTTCCACCTCCCCCTCCACGAATGCAAACTTCTGAATTTGTTTGGTAGTGTACAGGAACAGATGAGGCAGCAGCAGGAAACTAATCGGATGCTGATGAGAGAGATACAACTCTTGAAATCCGGCCCAAGTAGACCAGCTGAAGAAACTGTCACTCCTTTGCAGCCTAGAGCTTTGAACTTCAGTTCTGCAGTTTAAAGTGAAGATAACCGGGGGAATATCGTGCCAAGCCATTCTCAGAATCATACTCCTGAGATACCCTCCTCGGTCAGGATGTCAACTGTGAGGAGCTCAGGATATGCTTCAGGATATGGCCAGAATCCTCAGACCGGTAACATGTCATATAATAATACTCTTGCTACTAACAATAATGGGTCTTTGCAAGATGCAGGCATGACGTCAACATTTACTAGGGAGCTTCAGAAATTGAAGGACATGATATCCAGTGTACCTGGAGTGGTCCAGCAAATTCCGGAAGTATCCCAAGACAGCCACAGGATATCCCGCTTTGCATATCCTATCTGTGATGCTGAAATCCCAAAGAGATTTCAAACCCCCAACATGAAGCTGTATGATGGGACTACGGATCCTGAAGAGCATATTGCCCAGTATAGGGAAAGAATGGAGATTAACCCTATCCCTCCGGAGCTCAAGGAAGCATGCTTGTGCAAGGGTTTCGGATCTACCCTGACATGATCAGCCTTAAAATGGCTGTTAAATGTTCCTCCTCACTCAATTACTTCGTTTGCTCATTTGGTTAATTTATTTAATAGTCAGTTTTCTTGCAGCCGGAGTTTTGAGAAACTAACCAGTGATCTTTACAGGATAACTCAAGGACCTCAGGAATCCTTGAGGGATTATGTGAACAAGTTTAGTCGGGAATCCTTGGATATCCCACATCTTGATGTTGCGACAGCTGTGCAGGCTTTTAAGATGGGGTTACAAAAGGATTCTCAGTTTTATCAGGATCTTGTATTGAACCCCTGCAGGAATCTCGACGAAGCTCGTAACAGGGCCTTGAGATATATTCTCTTGGAAGATGACAAAAAGATGCAAGAGAGAATGAATTCTACCTCAACCTATGAATCAACCAACAGGAAATCAGAATCCTCGTATAAACCATATCGCTCTAAGCCATATGGCAGAAATGATAACAAGAAAGTGAATGCTATTGAAGATGAGGATCCTGAAGAATATCCTGAATTATCTGAATACTGCTTTTCTGTTAACATACCTGAGTTAATGTATGCTATGCAGGGTTTAGGAGACAAAGCTAGGTGGCCTAGAAAGAATCAACAAAAAGCTGATTGGAAGGATAAATCCAAATGGTGTGCATTCCATGAAGATTTCGGACATGTGACCGAGGATTGCATTGCTGTAAGGAAAGAAATAAGCTACCTATTGAGCAAGGGGTATATGAAGGATTTGCTGGGAAGAAAGAAGAATAAAGCTCAGGATCCTGAACGAGCAGCATCACCCCCAGCTGATGCCAAAATAGTTAACTTTATTTTAGGAGGATCCGACATTTGTGGGACTTCGTATTCTGCGGCTAAGAGACATGCAAAGGAGGCTAAGACTGAAAGGGGAGACAAACCAGCCAGGATGACTACCCTTACAACTGATAAAGTGATCACTTTCGACAGTGATGACAGGGATACTGTGCAAGATCCTCACCATGATGCTCTCGTAATAACATTATATGTTGCTAACCATTTTGTACGCAGGATATTAGTGGATAATGGCAGCCCTGTCAACATAATTCAGCTGGAAACATTGAAGAGGATGAATGTATCTCCGATGGACATTACTTCGAAATCCACCGTGCTCGTTGGCTTCAGTGGGGAAGCTAGGAATACCGTAGGGGAGATAAAGTTACCAGTATATGTTGAAGGGGTCAACTCGATACAACGCTTCTGTGTGTTGGACTCCCTATCATGCTATAACATCATACTAGGCAGGCCATGGATCCATGATATGAAGGCTGTGCCATCGACTTATCATCAGTGCATCAAGATCCCTACCCCTTGGGTGGTTGTCAAGGTTGATAGTGATCAGCAGGAGGCGAAGGAATGCTACTCATCCTCAATGAAATCCTCAACCAAGCTTAATGCAGCATAGCAATTAAAGATACGGGCCCAGGATATCATGGAGGCTTCGGAGCAGGATGTAAAGAAAGTTATCCTGGATCAGGATAATCCGGATATCTCGGTGCTCGTGGGAACCAATATCCCTCAGGATATTGAAAATCAATTGACTATTTTTTTGAAATGCAGGATGTCAACATTCGCATGGAAGCACGAGGATATGGCATGTATTTCCAAGGATATTATAACACATAAGCTCGGTATTGACATGTCATTCAAGCCAGTCCAACAAAAGAGAAGGAAATTTGCTCCGGAGCGAAATGTGATCATCCAAGAGGAAGTTGAAAGGCTGGTAAGGAGCAAGATGATTAGAGAAGTGAAGTTTCCTAAATGGCTTGCGAATGTAGTCGTGGTACAAAAGAAAAATGGGAAATGGAGAGTTTGTGTAGATTACACAGACTTAAACAAAGCCTGTCCCAAAGACCCGTTTCCTCTGCCTCATATTGATTCAATGGTAGATGCTACCGCCGGCCACGAGATGTTAACCTTCATGGATGCCTCTTCATGATTTCAGCAAATCCAAATGGAACCCTCTGATCAGGAGGATACTGCTTTCATGACACCCACAGGTATTTATTGTTATACTGCTATGCCCTTTGGTTTGAAAAATGCAAGTGCAACATACCAGAGGTTGGTAAACATGATGTTTAAAGACAAGCTGGGGGACACCATGGAGGTATATATTGACGATATGGTGGTGAAATCTAAAAAGGCTGAGGATCACCTCCAGGATATTAAGGGAGCGTTTGATATCCTGGATCAGTATAACATGAAACTGAATCCTGCTAAGTGCCATTTCGGAGTGGGGGCAGGAAAGTTTCTAGGATATATGGTGACCAAAGGGGGGATAGAGGCAAGCCCGGAGCAGATTAAAGCTATCCTGGATATAAAATCACCTTCGAATATGAAGGATGTTCAACGGTTAATAGGCCGAGTAGCAGCATTGAACAGATTTATTTCAAGATCCTTGGAAAAGTGCAAGGAATTTTATGATATCCTCAAGAAGAACAAGAAGTTCGAATGGAAAGAGAAGCATGAAGCAGCCCTCTAGGATTTGAAGCAATATCTCTCAACTGCACCTCTATTGATGAAGCCTGAAAATGGTGAACCACTATCCCTATACCTCGCTGTATCAGGGAATGCTGTAAGTGCTGTTCTTATAAAGGACCATGAAGGTCAGCAGTATCCTGTCTATTATGTTAGTAAAAGTTTATTAGATGCTAAAACTAGATATTCTCATCTATAAAAATTAATATTAGCCCTATTTATGGCATCAACGAAACTTAGACATTATTTTGAGACACATAGGATTCATGTTAAAAACAATTATCATGTTAAAAACGTGCTTAGGAAACCCGAAATGTCGGGTAGGATGGCTAAGTGGCCAGTAAAATTAAGTGCTTATGACTTAGTGTATGAGCCTAGAAATGCCATAAAGTCTCAGGCTTTAGCTGACTTTGTGGATGATTTCAGTAGTGACATTCAAAATGAAGTAGACCTAGAAGTACAGCAGCTAGGAGAAAACTTAGAATGCTGGACATTATACACTGATGGTGCATCTAATGTAAGAGGTGTAGGTCTAGGTATACTACTAAAATCGCCACAGGGGGACATATTACCCTAGGCTATTAGGTGTGAATTTCCTGCTACTAATAATGAGGCAGAATATGAAGCTTTGATTGCAGGATTAGAGTTGGCTAAAAATATGAGTATCAAGAATTTGCAAGTATATGTTGATTCTTTGTTAATCACTAATCATTTTAATGGAACCTATGCAGTTAAAGGAGAAAAGTTAATCGAGTATCTCGAAATTCTCAAAAAATTAGCAGGATACTTCGATGTTTTTACACTTGAACAGGTACCAAGAGAGGAAAATGCTGAAGCTGATGCCTTGGCAAATCTGGGATCATCGGTCAGGATACTGGAAGGAACCCGAATACCAATATTACATATCCTATATCCTGTGACGAATCCTCAGGATAAGGAAGTAATAAGTATTCAGGACCCTGATGATGAGTATCCCGAGGAGGATCTTAAGTCCTGGACGGATCCAATCATGAGATATCTCAAGGAATGACATATCCTAAAGAATGAGAATCCTAAGGCCTTTAGAATGAAGGTATCACGATTCACTATTATAAATGATGTTTTGTATAAGAAATCTCTTGCAGGACCGTATCGGAGGTGCTTGGAGGATCCCGAAACCAAAGAAGTGCTTCAGGATAAACACGAAGGGGATTGTGGTAACCATACTGGAGGCAGGTCGTTATTTTCAAAAGTATTAAGGACAGGATATTATTGGCCGACGATGAGAAAAGATGCCACAGAATATGCTCGAAGATGTGATGCATGTCAAACACATAGTAACATATTACATCAGCCTGCTAAACCTCTTTATCCTATTGTTTCCCCTTGGCCGTTCATGAAATGGGGTATGGATATAGTGGGAAAGCTTCCAAAGGCTCGAGGAGGAAAGGTTTTCATGTTGGCAATGACGGATTAGTTCTCTAAGTGGGTTGAAGCAGAAGCATTTGTTCAGGTTAGAGATCAAGAAGTGGTATCCTTCATAAAAAGGAATATCCTGACTAGGTTTGGAATACCAGCTGAAATAATTTGTGACAATGGAACTCAATTTATAAGTAAAAGGACTACTGACTTTTGCAAGAGTTGGGGAATTAAAATGATCACGTCTACTCCGGTGCATCCTCAAGCAAATGGACAAGCAGAATCCTCGAACAAGATAATTGTCAACAACTTAAAAAAGAGACTAGGGACTAAGAAAGGAAGATGGGCAGAAGAATTACCCTTTGTTTTGTGGGCTGATAGAACAACGGTAAAAAATGCAACTGGCCAAACCCCGTTTTCCTTGGTATTTGGAGCAGAAGCAGTGATCCTAACAGAAATGGTGATACCTACGGCAAGATCTATCCTCCGGGATCCTGAGCAGAATCCAGAAGCTTTGTGCCAAAATTTGGACACTTTAGATGAGACAAGAGACGTTGCAAGGCTAAGGATGGCAGCATATCAACAGAGGATATCTAAAGCATATAACAAGAATATCAGGACTAGAAGATTTCAGGTTGGAGATTGGGTATTAAGAAAAGCTTTTCAGAATACTACTAATCCTGCTGATGGAAAGTTGGCTCCGAAATGGGAAGGACCCTATGAGGTTGAATCAGAATCAGGAAAAGGAGCATACCGACTCAAAAATATAGAGGGAGATATGCTACCGAGATCCTGGAATGTTGTACATCTAAAACTCTATTTCAAGTGAGTATGGAATTTAAATTCCAACTCAGGATTGTGACACCCCAGTAAAATCAGGAAAACAACGCAACTTAGCTAGCTTCCTCAGTAACCACGCGCTAAATTTCGGGACGAAATTCTCTTAACAGGGGGAGAATGTGACAACCCTCAAATTTCATGTAACTGTACAATAAATTAATGTTAATTAAAGTGTTTGATGACTGTGCTGGATCATTTAACGTCTCTCTGGTTACTGTGTTATGCTTACATGTATTTGTGAATGTACTAATAGTATACTATAAAGTCATTAAATAGTCCGTTATGATTTCCTAAGTGTTAGAAATTAAAAACGTTACAAAAAATATATATATAAGACGCTTTACGGATTAATTAAGCAGTTTAACGGAACAACACCGAACCGAACAACCGGACTTCACCCGGAACATAAAAAAAAATATTGTCAACAACATTGTTTTTCGTTTTCTGAGCCAGTTAGGGTCCCCGAGTACCCTAACACCCGTTATAACATGCAACACACATCATACACTAAATAAGCTCCTAACTTATCTTAACTAGTACTTAACTTATCTAGTTAGAAATGAACCGAATACCCTCCCCCCTTGTAACCTATTGGTTCCCTCTAGGGGACACCATCCTTACAATTTGATTATTTTAATCCAAAGTGTCCCATATCTAGCAAGCACTTGGTCCTATGGTTAAACAAGTTTAATGGTTTATAAATAAACCTCTTGGATCCTAAACACTTCACATAACCCACTAAACAAAATCAACTCTTTCTCTCCCTCCCTTGCTTGGATCGGCCGAGAACCACACACCCACATCCATCACTTTTCGATTTCATTCAAGCCATTCCAACCTCATACAAGTGTGAAGGATCACGCATAAGGAAGCTCGGTGCACCCGGATTGCCAAGGACCTCACTACGTTGCTATTAACCACTCGTTTTTCGTCTATTTTCTTCCCTAGCCTCGAGATAGTAGTAAGTGACTCTAAACATCTTCTTGATCTATTCTAAAGTGGTTAATAAGAGTTTCGTCGGTTGAAAATCACTAACATATAAGATCACCAACTAAAAGTCTACTAAAGTGATGAACAAGGTGGTTAATGGATGAATATTAGTGTAAATCATGTAGATCTTGTGTGATTATGATTATTGGTTGATTATCTGATGTTTTGCTGATTAATATTAATTTGTGATGTTGTTGTGGTCACTAAACATGATTAACGGAATCAATCGAACACAAGTTAGTAAGTTAGAAAGTGAAAACAGAATCTGTCCCGGTTTTACAGCCAACTTCAGTTGGCTTTAAACAGGTCATAAACTCAACGAAAAACCGATATTTTGAATCTAAAATATGTTATTATGAAATACGGTTCTAATGGCACCGGAATCGTTATTTTTGGACTTCGTTTACTATTTTTAAAGTGTCGATTTGTAACAACAACTTAAGCTGAATTTTGATAGCAATAAATGGGTGTTATACTTTCAGTCATAACCTGAGTTTTGTGATGAATCGGACCATGAAATTTGTACAGTAGATGACAACCGATGCATTTGTAATTACCCCACTGGAATTTTGTAAATCGGACTTACGATGAATTTTTAATAAATTGTTCCATGGACTGTGGTCAGAAATAGATAAATCTGAGATCAGTCCGGAAAATAAATTTTTATAAAAATATTGGTAATGAACTGGACCCCGATATCTTTACACAATAAAATTTGGAACGTTTAAGACATTCTGTAAAACTTTGGGAATTTTTTGAATAATTTAACTAATTTATTAAAATGTCCGAAAACAGCCGGTTTTGAATATTAATGCTGAAATGACATAAGTTGTGACTTGCGTGTCTAAATGTCGAGTATGCTATCTGTGAATGATCTAACATGCTATATGTGTTATGTGCAATATCGTATGTTTGATTATGAGTGGGAAATGGATGGGAAACTTGGATGGGCATAAACCGTTAAAGTGATGCATGTTATATGATAGATACGTGTAGGAACTTTGTGCTCTATTTGAAAGTCACTGTAACACCTCGAAAATTCACGTCCTATAAGGTGTTGACACGTGTCATAAATTTTGAACGTGTGAAAGAATGTTATGAAAGGACTAAAGTTGACAAACATGGAAAATATGTGAATATACGTATTCTAAGTGTCAACTGTGAATAAATATACTTCATAATAACCCTACATGATGTTCATACCTTCAAACGAATAAATCATGGATCATAAGAAACTAAAAGTGAGAGATTACAAACTACAGGGGTTAAAGGTGTCAACATGTTTAAAGATATACCTCTGAGTGACCTTTTGACAAACCCGAAGCTTTGTAAATGTTAATTATGCTCACTAGAATGCACGGTTCAAATTTCGTAAAGTTTCGTTAACGTATGAGAAAGTTATGATCAGATTCGTGTGCGAAGGGTTAAAGCGTTAACGTTGGAAGTTAGGACTTTTCGGGTAACAATAAAGTTAACCGGGGACTTAACAAAGTGGGTATATGTTTTAAAGCCCTTGTAGATAAAATGTGAGGGTTCATGTTGCAATAAACAAGTGCCTATTCGAAGTTTGAAGAGCCAAGGACTGAAACTGTAATTAAAGGAAATTTGTTTGGCTGAGTTATACATGCTCGCGTAGCGCGAGCCTGAAGCCCTATGGCGTCGCGCTACGCGACTGCTACATCTGGGCAGACTTCCTGATTTCGTGGATGTGTGTCTGCTAGGTGCCTATGTGAGCGACCTTTGCCCGCTTTTTCACATCACTTGACCCCTAAAACACCCCCTAAGCCTTAGAGACACATGTTGGATGATTGTGGTTGATCATAGAGCTAGTTGTCAACAAGTTGTGGTGGGTTAATTCACTATATAAGGCCCTTCAATTCACAACTTTTCCACACACCTTCAAGTGCATAACTGATCATTCCTGGAGCTCTCAAGCAGGTCCAACTGATCATAAGTCATGCATAGGACTCTTGTAAGTGTTCTAATCCTTCTTTGTTTGAGTTTAGCTTGTTTAATTAGCTAAAAGTCAAACCGTCGTAATTACGGTTTGACTTCGAGATTAGTCAATAATGGGTCAGTCATATCTCGAATTAAAAGTAGTTATGAGTTGGTATTTATGTGGGTAATAAAACCCCAAAAGGGTTTCCCCTGATCACCACTCTAACTAGTTCAAATGTCGGGTCAAACATATACTTAAAAAGTCAACAGGATGCTTAAAATGTCATTTATGCATAATTAGCTATCTAGAACATATATAACCTGTTTGATCATTGTTATAACTTAGTAATTAGTGTAAGAACATGTCTAAACATGTTCAACCCGACAATTTCCTGTTTAGACCCGGATCGGAACCGAAAGTCACATAGTTTGACTTTCACTTTGACTTTCAGTTCTGACCCGTTTAGGCACATTTTAGAAATGCCTCAGAGCTTTAATTGGATTAGGTTACATGTTAGAACAACCCTCTGTGATTACACACCTTGGTTCACTAGTTATCCAATTAATATGCATATTTCCGTTAATTGCTCATATGTTGACCGTTATGCCCTTATTACCTTAAAACGTGATTTTTGGAAAAGTAAAAGTGTAGAAGCCTTAATTACTGATATATAGACTTGTATGCAAAGTTTGACATCAGTTTGAATTGTAGAATAAGAGTTATGCTCATTAGCGTAATTACGGTGCTTTATGTTAATAAAATGGCGTAATTAGCATATAGCCTAATTAAACCTACTTTTTGGTATCAAACTTAATACCCACTGATATGATATATTATTTTGGGATTTTTAAAGATTTTTAATTAATTTTAGGCTGAGCATAACTAGTAGTCGTAGGCTTAATCCGGTAATTGTCGGTTTTGCCCTTACGGGACATAAAATGAGTTTTACATATCTAAACGACTCCAAACCTTTTTCTATTGATCACATATGTTAAATAAATTATTTTAAACCTTCTAGAAATATAAAAATATCAGATTTAAGTATCGAACCCGGAAATGGCCTTTAATCGCCTTATTTAGCGTTTTTAACGCATAGTATGTTTTAAAATCATATTGAACATACCCGGGTTGATACCTACTGATATATAAGGCAAATTATGATATTTTAACAGTAAGAAAAGGTTGATTAACTCAGACTTCGTTTTTGAGCTTTCGGCTTATGTGAAATTACCAAAATACCCCTACGGGGCATAGTTTGGTTAAAAATGATAAATTTCACATATATGCTTTAGCCTACTGTTATAACTCATCAAATTGAGTATGTTTATTGTTTACATCAGACCTGTAACTCAGTTAAACATCTAAACGCTTTTACAAACTTTAAAATGACCAAACTACCCTACGGGGCATAGTTTGTGTTTAAATTAGTTCGGGGCATAATGAAAGACATCCTACTGATGTTACAACATATTTGAAGCATATTAACCTAGGAAACCTGTATATGGCTCTTACGGATACCCGTTACGCTTATCTCGCGTTCGGTTCGGTTTATGTAACAAGTTTACATAAAATTAGCCGAAACGGGTCAAACCTTATCGGTTTAATCTCAAAATCCAGAATGTGTTTAGTTTACCCATATTATACAAGTCTCCAAACTTGTCGGGTCTAAATCACATCCTATCCCGGTCTTCGCTTAATCATGCGTTTTGAACCGTAAACCTTTCCTTAAAACTAACCGGTCTAAGTTACGACTTAAATAAGACCCGTTAGGAATTTAATAGGTTAATAAAACCTTCGTTCCAGATTAAGAGCCCCAGTAGAAGTACTTGTGCTTGCTGATTAAGATATACGGCTGAGTGTAAATTGCATTGCTAGCTCAGGTAAATACTTTTAACTTATTTTCCCTTATACGGGCTTGGGATACGGTATTATAAAAATACCGCTTGGTCGGGTGTAGAAACCTTTTAATCGGAGATGATTAAATTGCATAATCCCGTTTTAATCTGTATTGATTGATAACAAATAACATTGGGGGTTAATGACCGTGTCCTGGATATCCTTGGCTCATTTTAAAAAAGTGAATGGCCACGACGTAAGCACAAGGTGTAGGCAAAACACCTCCTGTTGCATATGTATAACGTATACTCACTCGTAAGGGTATCTTCTTGTGAGATTATATTTGTGGTGTGTCGATTAATCTTGTCCGGCTTGTATTGTATAATCACCGGCCCTAAATGTTGGACAACCATGTAAATCGGATACAAGATTTTTATTAATAAAATTGTCCCAAGTATAAAAGATTAATTTTGCCTCTGTGCATTTTAATCAATGTGTCAAGATATTTTGTGCCGTTTGCACTCGAATCACTTTTCAAACTCTTTTTCCAAAATGAGTCAGTTAATTGTATTTACCAGTGTAAACTGACGTATTTTCCAAAAGGTTAAGTGACAGGTGCTATGCGTAATTGGCTGGGAGCTCAGGGCGTCACTAGGGAATCTTGCAAGTTCTAGATGCCTAAAGTCTGTTGAACAGTTTTCCTTTATTGATCCGCCTGTGGATCCTTTACCTTCCGTTGTACTACTTTGACATTACTTATATTCGGAATGTAATATATTTATCTTTTGCTTCCGCTGTGCATTATTATATTGTGTTGTTTGACCATGATGTTGCCAACCACGTCACGATACTCCCCCACCGGGCCCACCGGTGACACGTGGAAAATCGGGGTGTGACAGTCACTAAATGACTACCTGGTAATCATATTAGGACGTGATTGACCGACCTTGACCGTTAGCTATATTTGAGAATCTAACCGAGCAAACCGAGGTGAGTTCACACACTTTCTAAGGCATGGGATTCCCGGTGGTTTGGGAATGGGTTAAAGAATTTAAAAATAAATCTACATATCCTCCTTGGGTAGGATATGTACGGCCATCCTCCATAGATTGGATGCCATTATTAATCCTACGAATTCTCCTGGTGCAGAATACGTACGTTCGTCCTCCTTGGGTAGGACAACAACCTTAAAACTAGCTAGACAAAACTCTATCATGAAGTCCCTCAATTTATATCGACTTAATCGTCGAGGCCAATGGCGAGCGGGTCATTAGTTAATAGCGCTATTAGGTTTAACAAACCTCACACCGTGCCGTTCGGACGGGCGTGTACTAATGGACTATGGCAAACTGTCAGTGATGATAGACACTGATGTAGGGCACAACTATTGTTCGTCAGTTGTCGATATGTATGGTCTAGTAGTTCACACGGGGAAAGCCCCCACTAATTATGGATACGGTTTGGGTAAAGAAAAAGGAAATGGTTAAACATACTTTCAACTTCGGGGTAACCCCCACGACAAATAAGCCAACGAAAGTCAAACCACGTTTTTCAGAAACAACTTAAAACCAAACAACCAAACGTGAACTCACTCAAATTTGTTGTTGACTAGTTGTTACATGCCTTACAGGTCGCTAAATGCTTGGAGCTTGCACGAGGAAGAAGTCGTTGTGGTGTACGGACTGTTATGTTCCGTGCTCATTGTTTAAATCCTTATGAACTTATTAAACTTATGTTTTGAACTTATGTTTTATGCTTCCGCTGTTAACCTAAAATCGGTTTACTACCTTTTGGTCACCAATCGTATTGTGTTTGGTTTTATTTACTTAATTATGTTGTTCAATATGATTGGTGGCTCGATCCTGGTCACGTCACGCCTCCAAGCGGTGGTACTCCGCATGGTGAATTTTGGGGGTGTGACAGATTGGTATCAGAGCCATTGGTTATAGTGAACTTGGTTTTTAAAAGGGAAAAGTTTTTGATAAAACCAGACTATAACCAGTATAGTGCTCAACGATCCACAACGACGCTACGCTCCACGTGCAAGACTCGACACCATAAGTGGTATGATTTATGTTATATTGCCGGTTAGATAGTTCTCACTGTGCATTAGATAAAGTGATAATTGCTATTTGAACCTTGTGTGCTTACTCTCTAATGTCGTCCCACACTTACGCACTCTCGCGACACTTTCCTCACTTACGTTGCTTCGATATGAAGATCATGAGCGGACGCGGAGGACGTATCAACCTCACTCAAGCCCAGTTGACGGCTTTGATCAACGAACGAGTTGCGGAGGTACTCGCAGCAAATCCAGCAGGAGGTATAACCTGCTATATCAACCCACCTTAGGACGTTTAGATCCTACCTTCACAAACCAACCCTCATGCTTAATATTGTCCTTTATTCTCGCGCAACAGGTCAACACGCTCAACCTCCTGTGTGCACGTTCAAGATGTTCATGAACTCCCGACCTACCACTTTCAGTGGCACCGAAGGAGCAGTGGGCCTTCTTCACTGGTTTGAAAAGCTTGAGTCAGTTTTCGAGATGTGCAAATGCCCCGAAGACCGTAGGGTGAAATATGCTACCGGAACACTTGAAGGAGTAGCACTCACATGGTGGAACGCTCAGGTTCAACTGCTGGGGTTGGTTGCTGCTAATGCCACCCCATGGAACGGTTTCAAGGAACTGATCAAGGAAGAGTACTGTAGTCGGGATGACATCCACAAGCTAGAAGTGGAATTTTACAATTTGAAGATGACGGGGTCTGAGATTGAGGCGTATACTAAGAGGTCAAACGAGCTGGCCATCCTGTGTCCAACTATGGTGGACCCTCCCATCAAACGTATTGAGCTGTACCTCAAGGGCCTTGTACCAGATATTCAATGTCACGTAACTTCAGCCAACCTGGGTACCATTCAACAAATTATCAAGTGGCTCATCGTCTCACCGACCAGGCGGTGGAGCAAAATAGGCTACCTAAACGTATCAGTGCCACAACTACTTCTGATGCACCTACCGACAACAAGCGAAAATGGGATGGGAACTCCGGAAAGGGTTCTACTTCAGTTCAGTCTCAACAGCGAAAGACTGATGACTACCAGAGTCCTGGTCAGCAATCTTCTAGTAACCAAGGACACGGTGGATACAGAGGGAACCACCCCAAGTGCAACCGGTGCAACAAACATCACAGCGGGCAGTGCAACAAAGGTCGTTGTCTGAGGTGTAACAAGTTTGGTCATGAAGCAAAGGATTGCAGGAGCGCCCGACCAGCAAATCAGAATCGCCAACAACAACAACAAGCCCCACAGAACCACCAGCAGCAGCATCAGCAGGGAAATAAAGGATGCTTTTAGTGTGGCGCTGAAGGCCACTTTAAGAGGAACTGCCCCCAGCTGAACCAAAACCAGAACAATAACCAAGGAAATGGGAACCACAATGGGAATAACAATGGAGGCAACAATGGAGGCGGCAATGGGGGAAACAACAATGGCAATGGGGCAAGGGGTCGTGTGTTCGTGATTGGTCAGGGAGAAGCAAGGAACGATCCCAACGTTGTGATGGGTAAGTTTCTTCTGGATGACTTCTTTATTACTGTTTTATTCGATTCGGGTGCCGATACTAGTTATGTGTCCTTAAAATTTAGCCAAATGCTTAAGCGCACCCCAACACTTTTGAACACCAAACACGCGGTAGAGCTAGCAAATGGTAAAAGTCTTGAAGCCACACACGTAGTTAAAGGTTGTAACCTCGTCTTAGCTGGTCAGACTTTCCCTATCGATCTTGTTCCTATCACACTTGGTAGTTTCGACGTCGTTATTGGGATGGATTGGCTATCTCATCATCAAGCGGAGATTGTTTGCAAGGAGAAAATCGTCCGCATTCCTCGTTCTGGTGAAGAACCCCTCGTGATTCGTGGTGACAAGAGTGGTGCTGTCGAAGGCATTATCTCTTTCCTTAAGGCCCAGAAATGTTTGCGAAAGGGCCACACTGCCATTTTGGCACTCGTTACTGACACATCCACGGAAGAGAAGAGAATTGAAGACATTCCTATAGTGCGCGACTTTCCTGAGGTATTTCCTGAGGAATTACCTGGTCTTCCGCCTCATCGCCAAGTTGAATTTCAAATCAAGCTAGCTCCTGGAGCAACGCCAGTAGCTCGAGCACCATATCGCCTCGCTCCATCAGAACTCGAAGCACTGTCCACACAACTACAAGAACTCTTGGAAAAGGGTTTTATACGTCCTAGCTCTTCGCCCTGGGGAGCTCCAGTCTTGTTCGTGAAGAAGAAAGACGGTACCTTCCGAATGTGTATTGACTATCGCGAACTTAACAAGGTGAGTGTGAAGAATCGTTATCCTCTTCCACGTATTGACGACTTGTTCGACTAGTTTCAAGGGTCGAGCTATTACTCCAAGATTGATTTGAGATCGGGATACCATCAGCTGAGGGTCCGAGATGAGGACGTCTCCAAAACAGCATTCAGAACTCGTTACGGCCATTACGAGTTTCTGGTTATGCCATTCGGGCTGACGAATGCACCAGCGGTCTTCATGGATCTCATGAACCGAGTGTGCAAGCCTTACCTGGATAAGTTCGTTATTGTGTTCATTGACGATATCCTGATCTATTCTAAGAGTCAGGAGGAACACGAGCAGCATCTACGACTTATGCTGGAACTTCTTCGAAAAGAACAGTTGTATGCCAAGTTTTCGAAATGTGATTTCTGGCTTCGCGAAGTCCACTTTCTAGGCCATGTGGTAAACAAGGATGGAATTCATGTGGATCCATCTAAGGTTGAATCGATCAAGAATTGGCCTGCACCCCGAACACCAACAGAAATCCGCCAATTTTTGGGTTTGGCGGGATATTACAGAAGGTTTATAAAGGATTTCTCCAAGATTGCGCAACCCCTCACTTCACTGACTCAGAAGGGTGTCATCTATCGTTGGGGTGATGCACAGGAGTCCGCATTTCAACATCTAAAGGATAGACTTTGTAGCGCGCCTATCCTCTCATTGCCCGAAGGCACCGATGATTTCGTGGTTTATTGCGACGCTTCCATCCAAGGACTTGGTTGCGTATTGATGCAACGTGACAAGGTCATTGCCTACGCATCGCGCCAACTTAAAGTTCACGAAAGGAACTACACTACACACGACTTGGAACTCGGAGCAGTTGTTTTCGCACTTAAGATATGGAGACATTACCTGTACGGTACCAAGTGCACCATTTACACCGATCACAGGAGTCTCGAGCATATCTTCAAGCAAAAGGAGTTAAACATGCGACAACGCCGATGGGTCGAACTCTTGAATGATTACGAATGCGCTATCAAGTATCATCCGGGCAAAGCCAATGTTGTGGCTGACGCCCTCAGTCGAAAGGATACTATACCTAAGCGTGTACGTGCATTACAGCTTACCATTCACTCTAGCCTTCCCGCTCAAATTCGTGATGCTCAAGTTGAAGCATTGAAGGCAGAAAACATCAGGGTTGAATCCTTACGAGGATCGAGGCAGCGGCTAGAACAAAAGGAAGACGGCGCTTACTATATAACAGGGCGTATCTGGGTTCCACTTTATGGAAACATACGCGAGCTTGTGATGGACGAAGCGTACAAGTCTCGTTATTCGGTGCATCCTGGTTCGGATAAAATGTACCACGACCTCAAGACTATGTATTGGTGGCCTGGCATGAAAGCTCACATAGCAACCTACGTCAGTAAGTGCTTGACTTGTGCGAGAGTCAAGACTGAATATCAGAAACCATCAGGCCTGCTTCAACAACCAGAGATCCCGAAATGGAAATGGGAGCAAATTTCCATGGATTTTGTTACCGGCCTACCTAGATCTCAACGCGGAAACGATACCATTTGGGTGATCGTAGATCGACTGACCAAGTCTGCACATTTTCTGGTTATCAAAGAAACGGATAAGTTTTCTACACTTGCAGACATTTACCTAAAGGAAGTGGTATCAAGGCACGGAGTGCCAACCTCTATTATATCTGATCGTGACGCGCGTTTTACTTCTGAACTGTGGAAAGCAATGCACAAGTCCTTTGGCTCACGTTTAGATATGAGCACCGCTTATCACCCACAGACGGATGGGCAATCTGAACGCACCATCCAAACCTTGGAAGACATGCTTAGGGCATGCGTAATCGACTTCGGCAATGGCTGGGAAAAACACCTCCCGTTAGTGGAGTTTTCATATAACGACAGCTACCACACCAGCATCCAAGCTGCTCCATTCGAGGCATTGTACGGACGCAAATGCCGATCACCTCTCTGTTGGGCAGAAGTTGGTGACAGCCAAATCACTGGCCCAAAACTTGTGATAGATACCACCGAGAGAATTGCTCAGATACGACAGCGAATGGCGGCAGCTCGTGACCGTCAGAAAAGCTATGCTGATAAGGGAAGAAAACCACTCGAGCTCCAGGTTGGGGATCGAGTGCTACTCAAAGTCTCACCTTGGAAAGGTGTAGTCCGCTTTGGCAAACGCGGCAAACTCAATCCGCATTATGTCGGACCATTCGAAGTCACCGAGAAAATTGGGAAAGTCGCCTACAGGTTGAATTTACCTGAAGAACTCAGCGGAGTTCACAATGTTTTCCATGTGTCGAATCTGAAGAAGTGTCTGTCAGATGAGACCCTCATAGTTTCCTTAAAGGAGCTCACAATCGACGACCAGCTATGATTCGTCGAGGAACCGGTAGAGATTACGGATCGAGATGCTAAGATCCTCAAGAGTACCAGGATACCTCTGGTCTGAGTTTTTTGGAATGCTCGTCGTGGCCCAAAGTATACCTGGGAACGAGAAGACACAAGTATCCCCAACTGTTTAAGAAAAACGCAACCACTACTGAGGCTGAAGCTACTGCAGAATTTCGGGACGAAATTCCAAATCAACGGGGGGATGATGTGACACCCCAGGAAAATCAGGAAAACAACGCAACTTAGCTAGCTTCCTCAGTAACCACGCGCTAAATTTCGGGACGAAATTCTCTTAACAGGGGGAGAATGTGACAACCCTCAAATTTCATGTAACTGTACAATATATTAATGTTAATTAAAGTGCTTGATGACTGTGCTGGATCATTTAACGGCTCTCTAGTTACTGTGTTATGCTTACATGTATTTGTGAACGTACTAATAGTATACTATAAAGTCATTAAATAGTCCGTTATGATTTCCTAAGTGTTAGAAATTAAAAACGTTACAAAAATATATATATATATAAGACGCTTTACGGATTAATTAAGCAGTTTAACGGAACAACACCGAACCGAACAACCGGACTTCACCCGGAACATAAAAAAAATATTGTCAACGACATTGTTTTTCTTTTTCTGAGCCAGTTAGGGTCCCCGAGTACCCTAACACCCGTTATAACATGCAACACACATCATACACTAAATAAGCTCCTAACTTATCTTAACTAGTACTTAACTTATCTAGTTAGAAATGAACCGAATACCCTGCCCCTTGTAACCGATTGGTTCCCTCTAGGGGACACCATCCTTACAATTTGATTATTTTAATCCAAAGTGTCCCATATCTAGCAAGCACTTGGTCCTGTGGTTAAACAAGTTTAATGGTTTATAAATAACCGGTCATAAACTCAACGAAAAACCGATATTTTGAATCTAAAATATGTTATTATGAAATACGGTTCTAATGGCACCAGAATCGTTATTTTTGGACTTCGTTTACTATTTTTAAAGTGTCGATTTGTAACAACAACTTAAGCTGAATTTTGATAGCAATAAATGGGTGTTATACTTTCAGTCATAACCTGAGTTTTGTGATGAATCGGACCATGAAATTTGTACAGTAGATGACAACCGATGCATTTGTAATTACCCCACTGGAATTTTGTAAATCGGACTTACGATGAATTTTTAATAAATTGTTCCATGGACTGTGGTCAGAAATAGATAAATCTGAGATCAGTCCGGAAAATAAATTTTTATAAAAATATTGGTAATGAACTGGACCCCGATATCTTTACACAATAAAATTTGGAATGTTTAAGACATTCTGTAAAACTTTGGGAATTTTTTGAATAATTTAACTAATTTATTAAAATGTCCGAAAACAGCCGGTTTTGAATATTAATGCTGAAATGACATAAGTTGTGACTTGCGTGTCTAAATGTCGAGTATGCTATCTGTGAATGATCTAACATGCTATATGTGTTATGTGCAATATCGTATGTTTGATTATGAGTGGGGAATGGATGGGAAACTTGGATGGGCATAAACCGTTAAAGTGATGTATGTTATATGATAGATACGTGTAGAAACTTTTTTGCTCTATTTGAAAGTCACTAAATGACTAACTGGTAATCATATTAGGACGTGATTGACCGACCTTGACCGTTAGCTATATTTGAGAATCTAACCGAGCAAACCGAGGTGAGTTCACACACTTTCTAAGGCATGGGATTCCCAGTGGTTTGGGAATGGGTTAAAGAATTTAAAACTAAATCTACATATCCTCCTTGGGTAGGATATGTACGGCCATCCTCCATAGATTGGATGCCATTATTAATCCTACGAATTCTCCTGGTGCAGAATACGTACGTTCGTCCTCCTTGGGTAGGACAACAACCTTAAAACTAGATAGACACAACTCTATCATGAAGTCCCTCAATTTATATCGACTTAATCGCCGAGGCCAATGGCGAGCGGGTCATTAGTTAATAGCGCTATTAGGTTTAACAAGCCTCACACCGTGCCGTTCGGACGGGCGTGTACTAATGGACTATGGAAAACTGTCAGTGATGATAGACACTGATGTAGGGCACAACTATTGTTCGTCAGTTGTCGATATGTATGGTCTAGTAGTTCACACGGGGAAAGCCCCCACTAATTATGGATACGGTTTGGGTAAAGAAAAAGGAAATGGTTAAACATACTTTCAACTTCGGGGTAACCCCCACGGCAAATAAGCCAACGAAAGTCAAACCACGTTTTTCAGAAACAACTTAAAACCAAACAACCAAACGTGAACTCACTCAAATTTGTTGTTGACTAGTTGTTACATGCCTTACAGGTCGCTAAATGCTTGGAGCTTGCACGAGGAAGAAGTCGTTGTGGTGTACGGACTGTTATGTTCCGTGCTCATTGTTTAAATCCTTATGAACTTATTAAACTTATGTTTTGAACTTATGTTTTATGCTTCCGCTGTTAACCTAAAATCGGTTTACTTCCTTTTGGTCACCAATCGTATTGTGTTTGGTTTTATTTACTTAATTATGTTGTTCAATATGATTGGTGGCTCGATCCTGGTCACGTCACGCCTCCAAGCGGTGGTACTCCGCATGGTGAATTTTGGGGGTGTGACAAGGATGGTATGATTTATGTCTCTTTTATCGAATTTTAATATTATTTACTGTTTTGAACCCATTGCTGACTTAAGCATCGGAGGGGTGTTAGCCAGGCTAACACCCACCTTAGCATATAAGTGTTTTGCAGAATATACTTCGGGATATAGCACCAGGATATACATTCAGGATACTTCGAAAGATTAGAGGATTGTCCCCCTCTCTCACGTCTAGGGGATCATGATCCCTTCACAGGTTTAAAGGTATTCACCTTTCTTCTGAATTGGGTTTAAACACCCCGCCTGGAACACAAGTTATTCGGGAATAGTTCAAGGTGGCGGGACCAGTTCATGTAAAAGTGGCTGACAATTTCGTTACTATTGGCTATATCCTGAATCCTAAAGGTATATGAGGATTAATCACCCTCTCTCACGAAATGGTATTTTCATACTCTCTAAGGTTTAAAGGTTTTCACCTTTCTAAGTCTTGGAGTTTATACACTCCCGCCTGTAGCGCATGAAAATTTGGGATTTTCCCCAGGATACTAAGGATTTATCCCCAATATATATTTGGGTTTTACCCCTGTAACACAAGAATTGTCTAAATAGTTGGAACTAATATTCTAAAATTTTCTAAGTATTTAAAGACTTCATGCACAGGGGACATTTCTTCTAAAACAATTGTGTGAAGCTCAAAAGATCAAAATTGGGCTAAGTGTCTCGGACTCGGGACATCTTAGTGGGAGAAGTCGCAAAAGGGGTTGGAGTTTGATACTAGGGTTGCACTGGATTCCTGGTATGATCTTTCCTTTGTGAATCTTACATGAATTGTTTAACTCTGATCAATGCTCAAAATATCCTGATAAGGATATATCTTTAGGATGTGTTTTCAAAATGTGTTTTTGGGATACGTTTCGGGATATTTGATTAAAATATTTGGGAAATGATGCTTGGATTGAAAATTAAACTCTGATCAAACAAGTATTATCAAAACAGGTTTTAGAAAATAGACTATCTTTTATTCTTTAGAAGTTTTGTCTAAAATTGATTGGATTTTGAGAAATTCTATTTGATAAAGATCTTCATAATATATCACTGAGTATATTGATCAGGATATTATGCAAAACTAAAATCTACACTAAGAAGTGCATGACAGAAATTAGAGAGCAATAGCAAGTCAATTGGAAAATGAAATTATAATACCAATTGATGACCGAAGGCTTCATCCTAAAACCTAGGATCCATCCACCTTTGGCTATCAAGTTGTTTTAATGCAGAAATGAAAAGTGTTCTTAGACAAGAAGTAAAATTGTTCAAACATAAGCGTAACTCTAAAATTTAAGGGAAATAAGTTATAGGAGGCAACGCCTTCTTCGTTCATGGTATTTTCAGCAGCATCCGTCTTGGGATCAACCTCGGCATCCTTCTCAGCATCAGTTGGTTTTTCGGCTGCCTTTGAAGATCCTTCAGCTGCGGCTTTAGCAGAAGTGCCGCCAAGACGCCTTAGCCTTGTTTCCCAGGCATCGATATCCCAAGAAGGGCATTCGAAGCCCAGTTCTTTGGCTTCATGGGCCATCTTTAGCCTGGCCTGAAGAAGGGAAGTGATGACGGAACCTTTGAGGCTTTCTCGGTAGCTGACCATATCCCGTTCGTGTTGAGCGTGGGCAGCATCAAGATCCGCTTGGGCCTGGAGAGCAGCTCTGTCAAGGGCAGCCTGGTGTTCTTGGGTCATAGCCTTGAACTTCTCCTCGTAGTGCCGAGACTTGGCGGCTGCAATCATGCCCTGATCGGAGATAGTAACCTCGGCTTTCTTTAACTTGGATTCAAGTGTTTTATTGAGCCCACGGGATTCTTGATATAGATGAACCAGACGTTCAAGACCCTGCAAAATAAGAGGACATGTATTGGTTTTAATAAATACTTATAAGTGGTGTAAGGTGCAGGATATGGCTCAAGGATACTAACCTGGTTGAGAAAAGAAGTCATAAATCCGCTTGCTTCAATGAACCCGTGATTCTCATAAGGGAATGTATCAGAGATAACGGGAGAATCAGGCTCTTTCCTTTTACGAGAACTTGAACTTCGGGGCTTGGTAGCTGGCGAAGGCTTGGGGATGACGATAGCCTTGGAGCTGCTGGGCTTGGATGAGGTCGTAGCTTTGGGACTAGGTTCCTTCTTGATCTGGACCTGATCGGAATAACTGTCCAGCTCGTCAAGGTCAAAGACTTCAGGGATCTTGGCTGGTGTTGCGTAAAGGGAAAAGTCTTATATCTTTATTATCCTTCATTATATTATATTGCGTTAATTAATTACTTCAAAAGTAATCCTTACCAGACATTTCGGATGATGAGTATTGACTGGAACTCGGGATATGTGTGGTAAAACTCCTGTCGCTTGTAGGTAATTGGTAAACTGCTTTGATTCTTTTTTCTGATTCCGCAGTAGGGGGAGCTACTTCCTTAAAATTCACTGCAAAATGATCAAATAAGAGGATATTAGCAAAAGATAATTGTCTAGAAGTACCTGGGGACATTCATGATCCTACCGGTGGTTAACCACTCCACCAGAAGGCTAGCACCCTCATCAATGGAGTCTGGTTTGACGAAGAAGTACTTGCGCTGCCATCCGTCTTCGTTTTTTGTAGTTTTAAGAATAAGGGGTTTGTTAGAAGTTGTAAAAAGCAAAAACCGGCTAGAACCGTGGGATCCGACGCGGTAAGCGATTGGCATATCTTCGATACAAAGGTCGGGACAGTGAAGGTTTTTAATTTGGTTGAGCACGATTAATACCCTCCAGACCATGGGCATGGTTTGGGCAAAAGAGATACCGGTAGTCCGGAAGAATTGCATCATAAATTCAGGGAAAGGGTACCGAAGACCTAGCGAGAAAGGGTATACCGGGAAGCAGACCCAGTCAGCAGAAGAAACGTCCGATCGAATTGACCGATCAAATGGTCTAAAGACCGTGCCATCGGGGAAAGCACCGGAAGCTCCCAGGGCCGCAATGCCTGCGTTATCAAAAGCGCAGACTTCCTTCTCGAGATTTTTAAGAAGATTCTGCTGAATGAAGGTTTCGGATGATTCGCCGGTTTGAGAATTAGTTCTGGCAGCCATTGCAAGTAAAGGAAAAGAGATTGACAGGAAATGAAGAAGAATTAGGGAATTACCTAGAGACTCCGTTGGAGATATCTGCTTTTCAAACAAGAAAAGAGAAGATATAGGAGCGCTGTAGATCTCCATCGAGTTAAAAGCGCGTTGGAAGTTATGGTGTAATCTTGACCGTCATCTCGATTTAATTTCCTTGATTTACGAGATAGGATTTTTAAAATATATCCGTTGGATTGGTATACCAACAGATATATTTGGGGACAATTGTTATGGGTCATTTTCTGAGAATATATATCCTGACTAATATCTTGTTTTTGATTGTTTGCTTATGATCAGGATACTGGACCGGGATATTGGTAACATCCTAGGCGATATCCTAGTGTTAACTAAATTGACCACGTGCAGGTAAGAAGCTGTAGGTCACTAACGGTCAGATGGACTTCTTCTCCTAGAGACTCGGGCAAACCAGTTATTTGAGAGACCAGGTCTACAACGTTCAAGTGGGGAATATCCGCCGGATCCCGGTTTAATAGGGTAGTTTGTTATATTTCTTTTACTATAAATAGATGGGGCAGATCAGATTAAGGCACGCAACTTTACACACACACTCTTTCGCACACTTTACTCTCTAGCTGTTAGCAAACACTATACACCAACACTTGTACTCGAATTACATTGTAACACCTAGTTGATCCGCATCGCATCCTGCACTGTATCCTGATATTTGAAGTAATAGAAGAACAAGGCAGCTGCGATTGTCAGCTCCCGAGGTTTTGTGCCGGCGATCTAGATTGATCAAGGGCTTTCCTCGTACATCACGTGTCAACCTTTACTTTTTTGCTCATTGTTTGATCACAGATACAGCTCTATATCCTGAGCCGTATCCTGAAACTATTTTTGCAATTAATTTGATTAACATATTTTCGACACTTATTTCTAGCACACTACCTCACTTAACTAATTTGATCACTTAATTGCTTCGGTAATTTTTAAACAAAACAATTATTATTTTTGAAACTTATATGAAAATACAAATATTTTTGCCAAAGGAAAAATTATAAATAATTTTTCTAAGTAGTGTTTCTTAAAGTATATATATTTGGAAGTATATATTGGTGAACTTTTATTAAAAGATAATATTCCGGAAAAATTAATACGAAATTAAGTATAAGAATACTTAATTAATACAATAAAAATACTTATTCTCATACGTATAAATACACACCGGAATACAACCCCAATACATGGCAAAAATATACAAGTTTAAGAATACGAATACAAATACACCCATCCTTGGGAAGGATATACAAGTACAGATACTTGGAAAGTATTAAGTTAAAATATATTGTTTTAACTACTATTCCAAAATTTAATAAGTATAATTTAAGTTAAAATATTTAATATTTTAACAAATAATTATAACCTGGAATAATATTGAGGACACAAGAAAGTAACTCAAAGACACTAATCCATACTAAGTCAAGGCACGACCCGCTCGTCTAATAGACATTAGTACGATTTTAGGTAGTCGTGTATATCCGAAGAAGCTTTGAGTTACGGTGCTTACGAAGAACGCAAGACTGTGAGTTCATGTCCCACTTTTGTTTAACTGTTTTCGTTTTATAACTTCGGGGGTGAAATACGTGTTACAAATGATTACGATTACAAATGAAATGAACTGTTAGATCATGTGAATGGGTAGGTGTTAACTTGAGACCATTAATCCTTTATAAGGACCAATGGGCATGAGTGATAGATCAATTTGCGTGTTGCGAGCCCCACCCATGGGTTCGCGAGTTGACCGCATGTGGTGACTAAGTCGTTCCAGCCGAGAGGACCGGTACGAAATACGCAAAGGATTCAGCCTCCCTACACTGTTGCACACATGTTGATGGCCTTACAAACCATTAATTGATCTGTTCATATTCACTTACAAAAAATATACATATTTTCAATAATTACAGAGGTTTACTCATACACATAAACAAACACATGAACTCGCTCAACTTTTGTTGATGTGTTCAAACTACATGTATTTCAGGGAATTAAAAACGTGGATCGGGCGGGCGTTCGGAAGTTTCAAGTATTGTTAAGAATAAAAGATGTCATCCATAGTCTTGGGGTTTGGTTAGGGTGTCCTATCCTGGACAAGACACCTCTTCCGAATCCTGGTTTTGTCTAAAGTCTTTTGTTAAGTCCTTATGGAACTTTAAACAATTCGTATGGTTTGTAATTCGAATTTGGAGTCTACCTATCAAAACAATGTTGTTATGTTTCTAAACTTATTTAATGGATGATCATCGTTAGTTTTATCATATAGTGGTTGTTATGGTTGAATGCAATGATATTAAGCAAGTCACACATAATCACGCTTCCGCAAAAGTCATGCTGTGACAGTTTGGTATCAGAGCTTCGATTGTAGCGAACTAGGATTCTTTCTCGAGTCTAGACTACAATCATTAGGGCTCTCACGAAAATGTTTTTACTACATGTTTTCATTGCATATACAAAAACGCCCAGATCCAGGAAAACAAACATTTTTACAAACAAAAAGACACGAAACACATTTCAAGGTTTATGTTTATGGTTCAGTCTGAGAGACTGGGTGGTTCGGTCTGAGAGACTGGGTGGTTCAGTCTGAGAGACTGGGTGGTTTAGTCTGGGAGACTAGGTGGTTTAGTCTGAGAGACTAGTTGGTCTAGTCTGGGAGACTAGAAAGGATAGAAAGGGTTCGTGAGGAATCACGAGGATACATAATTCCATGATACATTGCCTTTAATTGCATGTTAAATGTTAGTGGTTAATATATGTGCACATGTTGTGATTGTTATGTTACAGACACCATGTCATCATCCGAGAGCGGATTGTCCGACACTGACGACCCCATGGCTATTGTTGACGATGAGATCGTCCATGAGCAAGAGATCTTCACATCCGATATCGAGAGTGACCAACAGATGATGTCCGACGATGACGATGATTTTCAGCCATTTGCGCTGCCCGATTTCGGAGACGATTTACCGCTTGTTGATGGTATCCCAGACGAGGATCCTTTTGTTATTCCCATTCATGTCCACGATCATCTTATCATCGATCATCCCGATGGTGAGCATATTGTGTTGCCGATCCTTGCTCCCGTTCCACTAGTGGTCATCCCTCCTGAGGATTGGCCATTCGATGATCTGATTGATGATGATTTTGATCTGTTTGTTGATGGTCCTCCCGATGACGCTCATGGTGATGGAGAGCTCGATGATGACGTTGTTGATGTTCCAATTTTGGGGTTTCTCATTATTGAGATTTCTTTCGATTCTAGCTTACACTCTGTCTCAGATTCCTTTGAGTCTGTGACATCTTCCGTCTTGCAGGCTGTTGGTTTGCGACGTTATGCCACTGATACTGATGATGATACAGCCATGTCAGCTGCACCATCCCCTCCACATGACTTTGAGCCTGATCTTGAGCTAGACTT
>JARYGA010008937.1:0-73990 GCA_030545235.1 Helianthus tuberosus | reverse complement strand
GTTCGTGATTAACATACAACGTGCGTGATTTGTATAACAAAGGCTCCCATGCGTGATTTATTTGGGTTCAATGCGTGATTTTGTGACTCCCATGCGTGATTATCAAAAAAAACTGTTCCATGCGTGATTACATACCTGATCGGATGGTTACGGGCGTCGCGTATGTTAATGTACGATAAGGCTTTTTGTATGTTAACCTTTCCCTATATATATATACGAGGTGGTAATAAATGTCATCTCGCTAGTATAATCGGTCATTTAGACCAAACTGGTCAAAAGGTGAAATTATCACCCTTGACTATAACGACTAATGGGTTGTCGAGTTGTATGATTTTAGGAAATAAATAGCACATGGATGTTTACATCGCTATTACTTAGCAGCCTCTAAAGCAAGGTATTGAAACGGGTCAATATATTGACCCGAGCCAGGTATGTGTAATGATACAACTCATCTTGTAGAATTTGGAGTTCTATAACATTTAGACAAGGTTAAATTAAGATATTCGGTTATCTTTTAGGTAAACCGAATAATTTGAGTCATAAACATGGTGTTTTAGAAACATAATGGTTTCTAAACAAAATCATAGTTAAAAGGGTCGGATTTTAAGTCAAACAAGTATTTAAAAGTCCCTCATCGTAAAAGAAAGACTAAAATTAACCAAAACGCCCTTGTGAGCTAAATCGAGCTAACGACCCTTAAAGGTTGTTTGGAAATAAGTGTTACAAGCAAATAGATACTTAGAATAAGTACAAAAAGCAAAAGAGGCAATTCTTTGGTCAAAAGACTTTATATGTGTCTTTGCCGTAAAATGATAATCCGAGGGGTAAAACTCGGAACATATAAATATCCACATTAATTCCAATGCACATATAGTTGTGGTGGAAGATTACTTGATAAGAAATGTAGGAATAAGATGCTAGAAATGAATGAATGCGATTTCAAGCTTTAAAGTGCTTAAATATCGTTAACGGGTCAAAATAAGCATACGAGCGAAAACGGGTTTAAATTGTGTAATAAACATGTGATTAGAACCTAATATGGTAGATAACCTTAATTTGAAGAAGAGTATGTGATATAAAGATCAAACAAATATGTTTGTTTGATAAAATGCATAAACGGGTTAAAAGTCGATAAAAAGGTAACGAGTCGAAGGCTTAGAAGTCTCAAAATTTATTATGATGGATGTTGGATTTTAACTCTATATGATGGAGAATTAAATTACGGACGCGTAGGAAAAAGAATCGGGTAAAACGGATAGAGAGAGTTATGCCCGTTTCCGTGAAATCGGGTCATGCTGGGTATGTACAGCAACATAAAAGAAACATTCTGCCAAAAAAGGGGCTAGGTGGGGCGTCTAGCCCCTAGGCGTGACGCCTAGCCCCCCCTGAACATGAAAAACGTTTAATTTTGTTTGTTTGACCCATATAACTTGTTTAAACTTGTTATTTAACTATCAAAAGTAACTTTTAAGTTGGTTTTGATCATAGGTGATTGCCAAGAGTGTCCGGATGAAGATCAAGCTCGAAGAAGAACCGAACACGATAAAGTTAAAAGCTTCCGCGCGACGTTTCGTCGTATCTTTTAAATGACGAATTCAATTACATTAAGTTGTTCAAACTTTTAAATTGTAAAAATTTTAGTAAACTCGTATTGACATACTTACGTGTAATCGTAAAAACATGCATTTTTACGAAACTTATATAAAATATTGTATTTAACAAGCAAGGGTGTTACAAGTTGGTAATCAGACCTCATGGTTAAAAAGTAAAGTGTGTTTGGTTCGAGGCTTGATCGCAAATCCGGTAAGTACATGTATATCAAAGGTTTAGTATGATTAAAGTGTTGAGAACAACACATATGGTTATCGTGTAATACACGTTACACCAATAAAAACGATATAGAATAGATATAGTCAACGAAATTACACGCGTTGATGCATATAGTAGAAAAGCCTTGTATTATAATACGGGCATCCTTTAATGTTGAAATTACTAACTGTTGTATATGTTTTATTTGAAGGACACTCGCATATGAGGATAGCGAGAGTTTAACAAATTACGGATATGATTGAAGAACGGTCCGAAGTATGACAAGAGGAGCATGCTCACCAAGGACTAAATCGCGTAACGACCGCGAACAAAGCTAATGGCAAGAAACGCCCGTCGGGGCAAGCATTACCAGGTGCGTGCTTTTAAATATAATCGCACAAATAACAATATGCAACAAACATGTAGAGAATGATTGTTGCATATGTAAATTAGAAACTTGGAAAACCTGAATAGAATACCTATCCAAGATATTATTTCCAAGAAAACTAAATAGAGGCGTTACTTACATAGGGCGTAATGTGAAAACTATAAAAAGGTCATGTGTGTCATGTGTTAATCGCTTACTTTGGCCAAGTAAGTAGTGGCATATGATACCATGAACTTCTTATAGCGGACACATTTACATCCGATGTAGTAAGGGCGGGGTGAATGGGACTAACTTAAAAAGTACCTAAATGAATCAAATGAGCAAAATACTTGATAATAATGTAAACGCACAGCCGAGTGACGGAAGCGTATTACATTAGGATGATGAGCCCGAGTGAAGGGACAAAGATTAATGTAAAACGATTAAGGTATGCAATTGGGAGGGGTGTGCTTACACTCGAACCCGGAGAATGCAAATATGACTCTTAACGGGCCGATTTTGTAAAACACCAAATTTGAGAACAAAGTAGGAATATAAAAGCGAAACGAAGTCATAATGCATACCGTAAGGGTTGCAATAATAACGACTTCGGTAAAACACCTGGTTGGTGGGTAAGGATTTAAACGCATGCGTGGACCGAGAAACGGGAACTCGGATGGGAAGTTAAAAGACTCGGGTTTTGAGTCATAACTAGAAGACGACAAGATAATGTAAATAGAAATTTGAAATAAATTATGTTCAACTATTTTAAAGTTGAACGGGTCGAATATAATATCATGCTGAACGGCATGAGTAAACACAAGCGGGAAAAAGGTAGCGTTAAATGCAAAAGAGTAATGAGCCCGACAATGGGACATAACCAAATAAGAATATATGCAAATCAAATAACAGTAAGCATAAGAAGAACTGACGCATAAATGACGTGAAAAGTCATAAAGTCGGAAAATCGTCCGAAAGAAAACAATCGTAGCCACGAACTACAGTCAAGGTTAACGGATCTTATGCTTGAAACCAAATGATTCTCCAAACAAAAACAGAGTTCCTTGACACCAAACATGTATTTTAAGAATGACATGAGTAAAGAATGATCTACGGGATCAACATAACCTTTGGGGTTATAAACAAAGGAAAGGTCTACGAGACTAAAACGACCTACGGGTCATGACTAGAAAGAAATATATTATAAGTACATCGCCTTAGAGAGGTGAAAGTCTAGTAAAATAGCCTATAAGGCTAAGTGATAAAACCTACGAGCTAATTAGACGAAGCGAGGGAATCAATTGAGAATCCTCGCATAAAACTAAGACTGTAAAAAAAAGATAAATTATGGATTGTCAATATCCTGGTATGGATAATTGACAAAAGTTAAAGAGAAGATGCTAAACTAAAACTTCAGTTTTGATAAGAAATAACATTTTTACAAATATAAATTCTGATAGGAATTTGAATAGTAGGCTTGAAAGATTCAATTCTTGACACTGATAGGCGCAAGACGATATATTCGAAAAGTGATATTTTCGAAAATGAAAGGCTGATATAAATTAAACATGATGTGACATGATCACGGTTAAGAAATGCAATGTGAAGTACAATCACATCAGAGTCGAGCGACGAATATTGCTAAGTTAACTAAACTAGTGGAAATAATGAGATTTCGTTATTTCAAAGTGCATTATGTCATATGAGATACGTAGATGTTTAGTAACCAAAAAGTTATTAACATACTTTTCTGGTAATACTAACAATTGGTTAGAATATGAGCAGTGCTCGATTGATTATCGAGATCAAATGCATGGAGTTAAACTCGATAAAACATGTAAGAAAAAGGTTTCGAGGACGAAACCTCTTTAAGGGGGTAGACTTGTAACACCCCAAAAACGGGTTTGGTAATCAAACTCCGTTAATATTACTGACGGATAAAATACCGTTAGTGGTAAAAATTCACCCGGTAAATATTAGGATTTAAATAAATAAATCTAATATTAATTAAAAGGAGGATAAATACTTTGTGAAAACAAAGTATATAAAAGGCCCGAGTTAACGGGACTTAAAGTAAAAACAGGATGTGATTTCCCCGAACCCGCCAAGTAACTAGGAATATCAACCTAGTTAATTAAATGTTGTTAAAATGCCAATGAAACTTGATTAATAAAACTCTTTATAAAAAGTTGAACAAGTAAGGGGACTAAACATGACAAAATTGAAAATAGTTTTATTTAATTAAAACAAAACACCAAAACACACACTTGAAGTGTGTGTTTGGTCGACATTTCCCAGGAGCCAAAAGGGGTTCTATCAAGTGAACCCTAAATCCACAAAATTGGTCAAAATCAAGGAGAAATCAAGCCAAGAATTTGGGGCTTTTAATAAAATCGTGATCACCAAGCTTAGGGGATCACAAGGTATGTTGAATTTTGATGTTTAGTAATATTTCGAAATTGTGATGAACTTGCATGAACGAAATTCTTGCATGAATGTTCAATGTTATAGTGATATTAGTGTGGGTACAAGTCTAGGAACAAACCCTAGATGCAAACTTGTAAAATTGTGCCATAAACTAGTGATTAATCCAAATGACCAAGTATGAGCTAAGTGGGTTTTGTTGATTTGATGGAATT
Organism: Helianthus tuberosus; assembly: GCA_030545235.1. NCBI lineage: Eukaryota > Viridiplantae > Streptophyta > Magnoliopsida > Asterales > Asteraceae > Helianthus > Helianthus tuberosus. Next base: position 69,175 of record JARYGA010008937.1, on the reverse strand, counting down.
GATCTTGTATTGATGTGTATAAACATCATATTAATTCATATAAATGAACTACTTGAACAAATTAGAGATTTTGTTAAGAGTTCATAAGTGATTAGAAATGGGTTTTGACACAAGAATTAAACCCATGGTTATGATGGTCAAAATATATATGTGCATACAATGACTAAAATTACATGTTGATTTATGGTTACTTGAGGTATGAATTAGATAACATGTTAGTAGATGTAGCATCTCAAAAGATGACGCTCACTAAGTGGTTGATAATGTGCCTGAGTCGAGTCATGTGAACTTGTTAGTGCATCCATGTTTGTAAATTGGTGGTTTGACTTTTAAAAGTCAAACCGATCTATGATAAGGTTCATTAAGAATAGTGGTAAAAGATTCATAAGGTGTGAAGGTCATGATCCTGAATGACTAATCTAACCACCTTGTGAATGATGATGATAGTTTGACTCATGACGAGCTAGGTGGAGGCTTGGGAAAGGAAGCGGGTCAAACAAATCAAGAATGGAGGAAAAGCGTAATTCGGATGCAAGGTAAGTATATCTTACACTAGTCATATATTTTAGAATATTCATCGTCGTATTAATTATGAAAAAGACAAATACCTAATTGAGATATGATGTTCCGACGTGTAGTCGTACGGAACAAGATAATCAAATATGATAAGAAAACATAATGATGGCTAAAAATAAGTTAAATCGGTAATTCGATCATATTATGACGAATGAAACATGTACTTTTAATGGTTATCATATAAGGTAAATCATAATAACCAATAAGGGCAAAGTGAATTTATAAGTAAAATGACCGCACTGTGTAAACCGAAGCGAGTCATATATATTTATATATATACGAGGTGGTAATAAATGTCATCTCGCTAGTATAATCGGTCATTTAGACCAAACTGGTCAAAAGGTGAAATTATCACCCTTGACTTTATCGACTAATGGGTTGTCGAGTTGAATGATTTTAGGAAATAAATAGCACATGGATGTTTACATCGCTATTACTTAGCAGCCTCTAAAGCAAGGTATTGAAACGGGTCAATATATTGACCCGAGCCAGGTATGTGTAATGATACAACTCATCTTGTAGAATTTGGAGTTCTATAATAGTTAGACAAGGTTAAATTAAGATATTCGGTTATCTTTTAGGTAAACCGAATAATTTGAGTCATAAACATGGTGTTTTGGAAACATAATGGTTTCTAAACAAAATCATAGTTAAAAGGGTCGGATTTTAAGTCAAACAAGTATTTAAAAGTCCCTCGTCGTAAAAGAAAGACTAAAATTAACCAAAACGCCCTTGTGATCTAAATCGAGCTAACGACCCTTAAAGGTTGTTTGGAAATGAGTGTTACAAGATAATAGATACTTAGAATAAGTACAAAAAGCAAAAGAGGCAATTCTTTGGTCAAAAGACTTTATATGTGTCTTTGCCGTAAAATGATAATCCGAGGGGTAAAACTCGGAACATATAAATATCCACATTAATTCCAACGCACATATAGTTGTGGTGGAAGATTACTTGATAAGAAATGTAGGAATAAGATGCTAGAAATGAAAGAAAGCGATTTCAAGCTTTAAAGTGCTTAAATATCCTTAACGGGTCAAAATAAGCATACGAGCGAAAACGGGTTTAAATTGTGTAATAAACATGCGATTAGAACCTAATATGGTAGATAACCTTAATTTGAAGAAGAGTATGTGATATAAAGATCAAACAAATATGTTTGTTTGATAAAATGCATAAACGGGTTAAAAGTCGATAAAAAGGTAACGAGTCGAAGGCTTAGAAGTCTCAAAATTTATTATGATGGATGTTGGATTTTAACTCCATATGATGGAGAATTAAATTACGGACGCGTAGGAAAAAGAATCGGGTAAAACGGATAAAAAAACGAGAGAGTTATGCCCGTTTCCGTGAAATCGGGTCATGCTGGGTATGTACAGCAACATAAAAGAAACATTCTGCCAAAAAGGGGGCTAGGTGGGGCGTCTAGCCCCTAGGCGTGACGCCTAGCCCCCCCTGAACATGAAAAACGTTTAATTTTGTTTGTTTGACCCATATAACTTGTTTAAACTTGTTATTTAACTATCAAAACTAACTTTTAAGTTGGTTTTGATCATAGGTGATTGCCAAGAGTGTCCGGATGAAGATCAAGCTCGAAGAAGAACCGAACACGATAAAGTTAAAAGCTTCCGCGCGGCGTTTCGTCGTATCTTTTAAACGACGAATTCAATTACATTAAGTTGTTCAAACTTTTAAATTGTAAAAATTTTAGTAAACTCGTATTGACATACTTACGTGTAATCTTAAAAACATGTATTTTTACGAAACTTATATAAAATATTGTATTTAACAAGCAAGGGTGTTACATCTGCTCTTCTTGTGTTAGTATGAACATGTACACATCTTTTCGTGACCTGACTCCAACGTGGGAATCAATGTTTGATTACAACTGCTGCAAGGAAGCACACAAATTTAGAAAAAAAACCTAAGTTTTTCATATGGTTATACCATTAGATAAATCTTCAAACGGTTAAAATTCTCTTCAGGTTTAACAATATTACAATACAACTTAAACAACACAATATATTCCAAGGGCCTAAAACGACCACCAATTCTACCTGCTGTATGGCTTCTGGTTCTAATGTGGTAAGCTTATCACCTAAATGAAGTACGTATACATTTATAAAAAAAAAAAAACTCTTATCAATCAAACTATGATTTTATACAATGTTTATAAACTACACGGAATATGTGTAAAAGTCCAATGCCAATCTTACAATACCAGTTTTCTATCATCAAAGATGAAATTTGTGCCTGGTATTCATCCACGATCTGTGAAACGCTGTTCAAATGGACCACTCGACTTGTTTATTATCAGCATCGTCAATATCTATATCCATCTAACTAATTTTGCCCTTCAACTTTACTTGATAAATGACTATTCTCCCTCAAATCAGCAACTTTGTCAACAAATTATATTAAGTTCTTCCATGACTAACCATAAGAACATAAACATATTAATTTAGGTAATTAGCTCCTGTGGAAAACCCAAGAATCACAACAATTCGGTACCTAGTTAGACAAGCAAACAAAATTGCAAGAATCAAAATTGAAAATAATAAAAATTGGAGCCCTAATTGTTGAGGTCTGCCTGTTTAAATAAACACTAACATACCAAAGATAAAGTAACTGGTTCTTACCTACAACATTGTCGATAACCTATACCTAGAGTCGCTGGACTACCCGGAGAGGACCCACCAATAGGTGGTTTTAACCTTGTCTGAAACCGATTTGCAACCTCCAGTCTCCGTGTTAAGGCTGATTGGAACTTGCTCAAAGCTAAGATTGAAGTTGTACTAAAGAAAATTAGAAATCGAGCCTTAATTCCATCCAAATCGAACAATATCAAATTATAAAGAAGACATACCAGTAAGATTCTACAATGAAGATGATTATGGGGTTGAAGGGGTACGAGTCTATGAACCACAGGGGAGAAGGATACTTCGCACATGCTTCTTTCCCGAGGGTATAAATGGAGGGGTAGAAGGCGGCCAGGTGGTAACTCGCCAGATATCTTAGTGATCGTTGCCGGAAGCATGACCGGCCTTCCGTCTCTCTCTAGCTCTCCGATTCTCTCTCTCTCTCTCGTTTAGGTTTTCTCTCTTTCAGTTAAAAAGGAAGTGGTGTGAAGAGTGAAGACAGTGTATGACCACGTGTTAACTATAGGAACTGAACAAAAGTAAATCACAAGAAAGTCTTAAAGCATAATGCACAAGACCATATTGCATAACCATGTTGAAAATTAGAGTATATATAAATGGCTCACTGTATTGAATTGATTAATTACAAGAATACAAAAATACAAATATAAAGGAGGTGGTACATAAATTACTCCACCAATCTCGTCATGCTGAAAAGGAAAACAATATTACAAGAAAAATACAATGGTTCCAAATGGTAAGTCAATGATACTCCAATTTTAATAGATATTAAGGATACGAGTACTCAGAACACAAATGAAATCATGCTGCGCGATCATGTCTTGGAATCCAACGAGGTTTGTTTCATTATCCACCCATGTATCTTGATTATAGATAGGTTTGTGGGTTCTGCATGTTTAAACAAAAAAATTCAGCGTCTTTTAGGGGTCAAATAATTGGTTTTGAGTAATGAGTATCATACTAGCTGCAACATGAACACTCAGAACTAAAGTGATTAAATCAAAGTTTTCAACGCATTGATTTTGATTGTATACATATATAGTGAAAAGAGGCTTTAAAAAGGAAAATAATATGAACTACCCTTATATTAAGGAATTTTAATATGGAACATAATATATGATTGTAAGAGAAATATGCGATTTCTAATACTCCCCCTCAAGTTGGCGCATGCAAGTTTCGAATGCCCAACTTATCAAGTAGCGTTCGTAAGGAATTGGAACTGAGATACTTGGCAAGGAGGTCGGTGATTTGTTGTTTCGAGTCCACCGACATTGGTATAATCTCCTTTTTCTCAACATGTTCCCGAACAAAAAATCAATCCATTTCAAAATGCTTTGTTCGCTCATGGAAAAAGGGGTTGTTAGCTATGTGCCCAAGCTGCTTGATTATCACAAAACAAAGGTGTGGGACTATTTGATGGAATTTCCAACTCCGTGAGCAACCAACGAATCCATAACACCTTACTTACAGATGTAGCCATGGCACGGTATTCTACCTTAGTGGAAGAGCGTGATACAATAGATTGTTTCTTGGATTTCCAATAAGTTGGAGCTCCACCCAATAAAATCATATATCCCGTCCTAGATTGTCTGCTAAAAAAACATCCGAACTAATCGAAATCACGATAAATAATAAGCTTGACACCACCATCCTTGGGCAAAAGAATTCCTTGCCCAACCGTGGTTTTTAGGTTGTGAAGGACCCTGGCGGCCTCCGTGTGGTTTCGTCTTGGGTCTCCAACGAATTGGCTTAAAATATTCATGGAAAAGGCTATGTCTAGACTTGTGGCTTCTAGATAAAGTAAACGACCTATGAGTCTTCGCTAATGATTTGCATCCTTGTAGTCCACTATCTTCAAGGATGTCAAGTGTGTACTTTCGTTGGCTAAGAACCAAGCCTTCTGTTGTTCTTGCAACTTTGATGCCTAGAAAAGATTTCAAGGTCCCAAGTCCTTTATGTTGAATTCTTTATTAAGGTGAGACTTAGTGTGGTTTATCTGTTTCACTTCGTTTCCAACTATAATCACGTAGGCAACGTATATAAGTGTGGCCACAAACACACTCTCATATATTTTGTATATTCATGAAGGAAAATATAAAATTCTTAGTGAAGCTAATGTTAGTGCATCGCCAAGGAAGGGATGCCTATCTCTCACGATGCATAAAGATTGAATGAATTACCCCGCTAGATTCAAGAAATCACCATGACTTACACCACGTCTATTTTGTCCTTTAGTGGTGCTTTGGCATGTTGCCCAGCATTTGAAGCCTCCCTCGTGATGCGTGAAGGGAGTATATGTCATGAAAAACAAGTTTATCTCCTATTTAAGCATGTTTCAACCCTAGTCGGCCTGACTTCACCATTTACGAATTCCAGAGCTTCCATAGAACGATTTTAGCTGATTTATGGAGAGGAGAAAGTTGAGAGATCAGGCGGGTTGGTGCTTTACAAGTGTTTTCAATTAGGTTAATGTTTTATACTTGAGCTTGAATTGTTGAACATGTCTACCAAACTCCTTTTATCTAGACCTTACTTTTGCTTTTGTTTTGAACATGTGTAGCTAACCAACCAATCCGCTAATCAAGTTACTTTGAAGTGGACTAATTTACGTAAAAATGAGCAAGTTCAGCCCATGTTAAATTCAGAGGTATTTTTTTATTTAAATTTTATATTGTTACATTTTTATTGTTTTTGTAGTTTTAACTGTTTAGTTTTTCTTTTACATTAAATTTAAGATACTATTTATTAGTTTCAAAATATTATAGGCCAATCATTGGTCGCATGGGAGATTGTAGTAAACCATCCCAAATGGAAGAATCAATTTCGTTAATGGGTGAGGACCTTGAAGGCTGAATGGGAAGTGGTTCTCCCAAAGAAAAGAAGACCCGAGTCGAGAATTAAACAAGCTCAACGGATGGTTTTACAAGCAACATTCGTGACATCAATGTAAACAACGACCTTGACGAGGACACCATACTGATAAGCCCGCAACAGAAAGATTGTAAGAAAGGTGGTGATTTGTCAAGATAGTGGGATTGGCTCATCAATTTTCATATATTTTGTAAGTTTCAAGTTTTTATTATATCTAGTTATTATAATTTTTTAAATTACTAAAAATGCATTATTTTGTTCGTTTTGTTTATGTTTTGTTCTTTTTTTATACATAATTTTGTGTAATGAGAAATCTATTTTTTTCATTAATTTGATATTATATATATATTATACATGTTAGTGCACTATGTCTATTGACTTCGTCTTGAATCGAGTCATGTAATAGGATAGGATAAACCAGTGCTCGGGTGCTAGAAACCGAGTTTAGTGTGTTTAATGGTAATTCCGTTTGAAACAACCAAGGACCATTTCAAACAAAATTAACTTTGTTAATTCCGCTTGAAAGTGCCTTTGGTCATTTCAAAAGGAATCACCACTCTATAAATAGGTGAGCATGGTGTGTCATTTGATACGGAATTACTTTGTCTGATTCGGTAACGAAGTGCTGCCGAATTGTCTCCGGGTGCTGTAAGACTATTATATCAATATAAGAGACATTTAAATTGAATCGAGCGTCCATTTCATTGATTCCGCCTTTGATTCGGATCCAAAACTCTTCTGAACGACTCATTCAGGTCGCACAACGATCCTACAAGTGGTATCAGAGCTCAGGAGGAAGAGTTTAGCTTGATTTCATCAGTTTTCTGACTTCTACACCTTCTGATACGTGGTTGAAAACCGGTGTTTGTTATTGCATAACTTGATGATGTTACATAAGTTTTAATTTTGGATAGCCTACTTTAATCAAATATGTGTTTTGCAGGTTTGATAGAGTTTAAGGAGCTTTTCGGGAGCTTTACAAGCCACCGGGTCGAAAACCGGAGCATCGGGACGTGTTAAGAATCAACCGGGAGTGAAAGAAGCAAAGATTGGAAAAATGAAGTTTGACAGGCCGTCGGCGACGGGTATAAGCCGTCCCCGACGGGTTCAGGAAAGTCCCGTAATCAAGAAACAGCCGTAACCAGTCATTTAACCCGTCGGACAGGATCGAGTTTTTGGGAACCCATCGGCAACGGGGTCATACCCGTCGGCGACGGGCATCATATGCTGGAAACGCGAATTTGGACTTTTTGGGTTAAAGTTTGATCCTTATTGGTTCTTGGGCATTCAATTTTGGAAGTTACACTTTACTTGGAGTTCAAACCTTGATCTTGGAGCCATTACCATCCATCATTCTCATCACAATTCACCTACCATTGATCTCTATTCCATCTATCATCACAACATCATCAAGGAATCATCATCTCGACATCCCGAATCACAACCGCAAACCTTAATTCCTTCCATCATCATCACCATCTCACCAAACCTTCACCATCCACCATTCTTCCATCCTTCAAGCTTCAAGATGATCTCCATGAAGTTCCAATTATCCGGTGATCAAGCTTCTTTAACCATGAGCGGCTAATCATCTCGGTTTCACCCCGGTGTAGGTAGTTGTTAATTCTAGGGTTTCGAATTGTTCTTGTTTCAACTTAGTGACAATTTGTGTTTCATTTTTGAAACTTTTGACAATAGTGTTACATTTGTTGCGAATTCGTAAATTGTCGAACGATGTTAAAAGTTATGACTTTGCGAAATGGTGATATGTAATTGTGCATTGTTGTGGTTAGGATTTACTTGTGTTGATTAGAAAGTGTATTCTTGTCCGTTCTTTGGGACGTTGATAGTTATTAGCACCTAAGTCACGGTACACTAAATCCGTTAATCGAATGCATTTGAGTTAAATCTAAAACTTGTAGAAATCCTAGGTTAGCAATTATCGAACCCGGGTGTGATTCCTTTTTCTTATTATTGTTCTAGTAATCAATTTTCTCGTAATCGTTAATCATTAGTTGTCAATTAATTTAATCAATTCATTTAATCCAAACTCACTTTTCTCAATTAAACAAAAACACAAAAACATTCTAATAAGCTTCATAATACGTGACATTCTTGATAATTCAATCGAATCCACACACAAACCACATACTCTTCGTGGTTCGACCCCTCACTACCACTAGCTATTTGTTAAGGGTAATTAGGGCATATAAATATTATCTTTGACCGGAGCGCGACACTCCGATCAAATTTTGGCGCCGTTGCCGGGGAGTGCGTGCGCTTTGTGTTTGGATATTGTTTAAATTTGTGTGATTAACTGTTTAATTTGCATAATTTCTTTTCTTGTACTTGTCTTTTTCCTTGTTACGCGGGTGTGTTACTTGTGCAGGTTACAGGTAGTGCATGCATACGCGGAACTTCGGGAGGACTTCACCTTTAGTCTACGAACCGGAAATCGAAAGAGTCGCATGGAGAAATCTAGCAAGCCGGTTAGAAGCAACACTTGCTTCTAATCAAACCACCAACACACCACAACATACACCATCCATTGAAACCGATTCAATGGCGAACCAAAACTCTAACCAAAACTTCAACCAAAATCAAAATCCGAACCAATTTCAATACCGAAGCAATTTCAATCCCGCTCCAAATATGCAACCTATACCTCCAGAGCGACCGGGTGGTAATAACAACAATACCGGACCACCCACACCACCTTTCCAAAACCAAAATCCCAACCACAATCAAAGAACACCCCAACAACAAAACCTTCATCGACAAACCTCTTTACCCATCAACCTAGATGACCGGAATGTCAATTCCGACCGTCGGCGAAATCGTGATCGCGGCAATCCCGCGAATGAAGACCCATTCTTCAACATCGATGACTTGAGGAATGCAATCCCCGATGATGAACCTTATAGTGTTCCCGGTTATCAATCGCCGGAACATGTGAGTGTTCATACGGAAAATTCGGATGACGGGGGATACTATGATGATAGGGCTAACGATGACGAAGATTGGGGGTATGTTAATCAAGGCAATGTTTAAATGCAAGAGGTTATGATGATGAGGAGTTTGGCTATCAAAATGCTAATTATGTGGGGGATGATGACTACGGTTATGGGAATAGAAGAAATGACGGTTACGGAAACAACCGTCAACCACGAAACAACAACCAACGGAACCGAGATGATGGGTTTTACAACAACAACAATAACAACAATGGTAACCCTAATCGGATTCCTCGTTTCGTGGGAGGTGGTAACCAAAGAGGTAACCAAGGTAGGAATCAAGGAAGGGATGAAAGAAGGGATGAAAGAAGAAATGATAGAAGGGACAACCGAAGAGTGGTTGATCAAGAAGTTAACCAAGGTTGTCACCGAGAACAACTCACCAATCATTTGTGAGAGGAGGATGTTTGATTGTAAACCTCATTACATCAACATACTTCCTCATTTTAATGGAAGGTCTAACGACGAAACGTACACACATTTGACAGAGTTTTCTTCCATTTGCAGCACTATCGGGGGGCATAACTTCGCACTAGAGGAGGTCAAACTTCGTTTGTTCCAATTTTCGTTGAAAGACAAAGCGAAGCAATGGTTCCTTACACTTCCAGCCAATAGCATTCGCACATGGGGAGAAATGCAACAAGCTTTTCTAGATGAGTATTATTCAATGGCAAAGACCGATGATGCTCGTGATGAAATTAGGTCTTTTCGCCAATTATCGGGCGAACCATTGCATGAAGCCTTCACAAGATTTAGGGAGTTGATGCGAAAGTGCCCACATCATCAAATAGAGAAGTGGGAGTTGGTCAAGTGTTTTGTACGGGGTCTAGACGACACAACATGGAATCGTCTCGAGTCGACGAGCAACGGGACCCTTCTAAGCAACCATGAAGATGATGATTGGGAGTTCTTGGAGCGAATGAGTAAACGGTCAAAAGAGAAAGAATCGGCCGATCGAGCTAAGAAACATCCCATTTCCCGGTCACTTCCCGATCTCGACTCTAAAGATCGGATTTCTACCTTAGAGCGGGAAATGGCTCGAATAAAGAAGAAGGAAGTGAACGCGGTGCAATTTGAGGTGTGTGAAGAGTGTGGTGATATTGGACATAGAGCGGAGCAATGTCCAACGGGGTCGAGTGACTACACCGAGGAAGTCAACCAAGTGTATGGAGATCGAAAGCAATATGACATGAACTCCAACACTTACCATCCGGGCTTGAGAAATCACCCTAGTTTCCGGTATGGTAATGCTTTAAATCAAATGAACCCGAATTTTCAATCGGGTAATCAAGGAGGTCAAGGTGGGTCATCGTACAATAATCGGCAAGGTGGTAACCAAGGGGGTTACCAAAGGAATTACAACCAAGGTGGTAACCAAGGATATCAAAACCGTGAAGGCAACTATCAACGGGGTTACAATCAAGGTGGTAATGGGGGTGGTGCATCCAACTCCCAAGGTGATAATTCGATTAACTCGAAACTAGATGCTATCATGAACACTATGAGCACTCTCACCAACTCACATCAAGAACTTAAAACGGAAATGCGGAATTCAAACCAAGAAATTAAAATTGAAATGCGGAAAGAGTTTGAGGTGAGGGATAAATCCCAAAAGGCATTAGAGAAACAAGTAGGCCAACTTCCGGAGGAAATGGCTCAAGTGAGAGGAAGCATGGGCAAGCTTCCATGTGACACAACGGTGAACCCTAAGCATCAAGGGTCAAGCTCAAGGAACACACGTGAGGTACCCATTAGTAAAATTACTTTACGTAGTGGTCGAGTCGTTGATAATGGTGTCAAAACACCATCACTCCAGTTTGTTGAAGGGGTGGTGGAAGATGCTAGTGAGGATGAGAATGAGAATGGTCAAACGGGTCAAAATAAAAATGATTTGAAAAAGAATAATGAAAAGGGTGTGGAGGCTAATACCGCCCCTTATCCCGAAGCATTGAAGGGACCCATAAAAAAGGTTGTAAACAAAAGAGGTCCGCAACAAGAAGAGTTGTTGGAAATTTTCAAACAAGTCAAAATTAACTTACCTCTTTTGGATGCAATCAAACAAGTACCGTCGTATGCTAAGTACTTGAAAGATTTGTGTACCCAAAAACGCACTCACAAATTTCCAAAAAAATAGATTTAACCGAAAATGTGAGTTCGATTCTTTCGGGTGCACTTCCACCTAAGCTCCAAGATCCGGGTGCGCCTATCATTTCAATTCAAGTAGGCGATTTTAAAATCAACCGGGCACTTCTAGATCTTGGTGCTAGCGTGAGCATTCTACCGGGTAGTTTGTATGACCAATACGAGTTTGGTCCACTTCAATCGTCAAACACCACCGTGGTGTTAGCTGATTTGACACCTAAACTACCCCGTGGAATTGTTTCGGATGTGATAGTGAAAATCGAGGATTTTTACTATCCGGTGGACTTTTTAGTACTTGATTATGTGGCCAAGGACCCAACCAAGCAACCTACGGTGATTTTGGGTCGACCTTTCTTAGCAACCGCAAATTCTCAAATTGATTGCAAAACAGGAACGGTTGACATGACATTTGGAAACCGAAGGTTGAGGTTGCATGTTTTTTCCGGACTTATGAACCCTCCAGTTGATGATGAATGCTATATGGCGGACATTGTTGACACGTGTATACCTCTTTGCGACACAGTCGTGGATGGGGAAAACACAATGGAGGATTGTTATATGTTTGACAGGTCACAGGTTGAGGTGGAAAAGAGCATAGACGAGGAAGTGAAAAGTTTGGAGGTGCTTGCGGTTCGAGAGGGAAAACCGATATGGACGCACCAAGTTGAGAGTTTACCAGAGAGTATTGACACCAAGTTGAAACCGTCGTTAGTAGAGCCTCCGGAGGTTGAATTGAAGGCGTTGCCTAAGCATCTTAAGTATGCTTATGTTGGTGAAGGCAACACGCTCCCGGTTATCATTGCATCAAACTTAACCGAGGAGCAAGAGGATAGATTGATGGGTGTTTTGGTCACTAATCGGGCGGCGATTGGATTGACCATTGCTGATTTGAAGGGTATTAGTCCCTCGGTGGTGATGCACAAAATCATCACGGAAGAGAATGTAACTCCCGTTCGAGATGCACAACGGAGATTAAATCCGAATATGCGGGAGGTAGTGAAAAAGGAAGTGCTGAAATGGCTCGATGCGGGTATCATTTACCCGATCTCGGATAGTCAATGGGTGAGCCCAACACAGACGGTTCCAAAGAAAGCGGGTATACAAGTCGTCAAAAATGACGCAGGTGAAGAGGTAGCCACTCGGCCGGTAACCGGGTGGCGAATTTGTATTGATTATAGGAAGTTGAATACCGCAACTTCCAAAGATCATTTTCCTTTACCGTTCATTGATCAAATAGTTGAGAAATTGTCGGGGCAACAATTTTATTGCTTCTTAGATGGCTATTCTGGTTATAACCAAATTGCCATCCATCCAGAAGATCAATCAAAGACCACATTTACTTGTCCCTACGACACCTTCGCATTTAGGCGAATGCCGTTTGGATTATGTAACGCCCCCGCCACCTTCTAAAGGTGTATGATGAGTATCTTTTCAGATATGGTGGGGAAGTCTTTGGAAATCTTCATGGATGATTTCTCAATTTTTGGGTCATCTTTTGAGGCTTGTTTGGACCAACTAGATAAAGTGTTAAGAAGGTGTGTCGAAACTAGTTTGGTCTTAAGTTGGGAAAAGAGCCATTTTATGGTTCAAGAGGGAATAGTGTTGGGACACGTGGTGTCAAGTCGTGGGATAGAGGTTGATCGTGCTAAGGTACAAGTTATATCTACTTTACCGTATCCCACGACTGTTAAAGGTGTTAGGTCGTTTCTAGGTCACGCGGGTTTTTATCGACGGTTTATTAAGGGTTTTAGTGATATCACCAAGCCTTTGTGTAACTTGTTGTTAAAAGATCAACCGTTTGATTTTAATGAAAATTGCCAAAACGCTTTTAACAAGTTAAAAGAAAAGTTAGTTGAGGCCCCAATCTTGCAATCGCCAAATTGGTCTTTCCCTTTTGAAATTATGTGCGATGCGAGTGATTATGCGGTGGGGGCCGTGTTGGGACAACGGGTTGAAAAGAAACCTGTTGCCATATACTACGCGAGTAAGACTCTTTCGGAGGCACAATTGAATTACACCACCACCGAAAAAGAGCTACTCGCGGTGGTATATGCATTGGATAAATTTCGGGCATATATATGGGGTAGTAAAGTGATTATTTATTCTGATCACACTGCAGTTACGTACCTCATGGAGAAGAAAGATGCAAAACCGAGATTGATCCTATGGGTGTTGTTGCTCCAAGAGTTTGATTTGGAGATACGGGACAAAAAGGGTACCGAGAATGTGGTAGCGGACCATTTGTCTCGGTTGATGGTTGATGAGGATCCTAAATCGTTAGAGATCAATGAGTCGTTCCCCGATGAACATATTATGAAATTGGATAAGTTGCCTTGGTATGCTAACATTGTGAATTATCTTGTTACAGGTGACTTACCGGCACATTGGGATAGACGGAAGAGGCAGCACTTCATGTCTCAAATCAAGTATTACCGGTTGGAAGAACCGCACTTGTGGAAGGAGTGTGCGGACCAAGTGATAAGAAGATGTATAGATGATGAGGAAATTCCAAACGTGTTGCAGCATCTACATTCATTTGCGTGTGGTGGCCATTTTAGTGGTCACAAAACGGGTCATAAAGTGTTAAATAGTGGTCTTTATTGGCCTACTATTTTTAAAGATGCAAATGAGTTTTCCAAGAATTGTATAGAGTGTCAAAAATTAGGGGGTATTTCAAAAAGGGACGAAATGCCCATGCAACCAATCCTTGTAGTCGATGTTTTTGATGTATGGGGTATTGATTTCATGGGCCCATTCCCCAATTCCTATGGCAATTTGTATATCTTGGTGGCCGTTGACTACGTTTCAAAATGGGTCGAAGCAATAGCCACCAAGACAAACGACCATTCCGTAGTATGTAATTTTGTTCAAACCAATATTTTCTCAAGGTTTGGGATTCCTCGTGTCATCATAAGTGATGGAGGATCTCATTTTAAAAATTTTCGGTTTGGGAAACTTCTAAAAAGGTTTGGTGTTGACCATAGGATTGCTACCCCTTATCACCCGCAAACAAGCGGGCAAGTTGAGGTGTCAAATTGGCAAATTAAAGAGATTTTGCAAAAGACCGTGCGGGCGGACCGTAAGGATTGGTCAATCAAATTGAACGATGCTTTATGGGCCTACCGTACGGCACATAAGACACCCATTGGCACTACACCTTACCGATTGGTTTACGGTAAAAATTGTCATTTGCCGGTTGAACTTGTGCATAAATCTTTATGGGCTATTAAAGAAGTGAATGTTCAATATGATGATGCAGGTAAGGAATGAAAACTCAAGTTATGTGAGTTGGAGGAGCTAAGGGAAATGGCATATGAATGCGCGTCCAAGTACAAAGATAGGATGAAGAGGGCGCATGATGCCAAGTTGAGGAAGAAAGAGTTCGAGGTTGGACAAAAAGTGTGGCTCTACAATTCGAAGCTCAAGTTCTTTCCCGGGAAGCTCCGGAGCAAATGGATGGGACCCTATGTGATCACCCGGGTCGGAAAATTGGGTGATGTTACCATCGAGTTCCCGAAGGATGGGATACGACAAACGGTAAACGGTCATCGGTTAAAACCGTTCCTCGACGGTAACGAAAAGTTGGATGAAAACAAGGAATCGGTGAGCTTTGTGGTAAGCATTCCGGTTTATGAGGTCGAATGAAAAGGACCGGTAACGTTTTGTGTAAAGTTATGTATAATTATTTAATTGTTTGAGTGTTTTTGGTATAATCGTTTCCGTTTCATGCTAACTCCGTTTGATTGTGTGAAGTCCGGATATCACGAACGAGTTTTGAAGACGTAAGGTATGTTTTTAAACTTTATTAGGTGCATTGAGGACAATACACGATTTTTTTGGGGGTGGTAGGGCCGTTAACAGTTTTCACGTTTCAAAATTTTAACTATAAAAATTCACAAAAAGTTTTTTAATAATTTTTAGGATTTTTGTATATACATAGCCCCTTTATTAAAAGTTCTTAAAATTCTCTATATTTTTCAAAAAAAAAAAAAATTGAAAAAGTAGAACCCGTCGGCTACGGGTAGGAGGCCGTCCGGGACGGGCTTCCTAAATGCCCGTCGGCACCAAAACTCCGTAAACAGTCACATAAGGCGTCGGCCAAACACCTAGTTTCCCTTACCCGTCGGCGATGGGTTGGGTACCGTCGGCGACGGGTTATCAATTGTGCTTCGGTTCTAGTTCGTTGTTAAACGTAAAAACTTGATCTAAACTCTTCTTAAACCTCACCAAACATAACCTAAACTCCATATTGACTACCCATTCGACTTACACCAACCCCACCTCATTCATTACTCTCAAAAATACCTGCCATCTCTCTCCTAACTCTCCCTATTACTTCATCTTCTTCACCTCTTTGCCAAGAACCCTAGAAACCTTCAAGCTCTCATAACTTTCTCAAATCTCCACCAAATCACTTGATTTTTGGGTCTATCTTGCGTGATTTTTCGAGAGGATCAAAACCCCCAACACGGTTTTCATCAATTCTTGCTATTTTGCAAAATTTCTGGGCGTGTTACTTAGGGTTTTTGAAGGGGTGTTTATCAATCTCTTTGCTTTACATCTTTTCATAGTTTTTCTTGTTCCAACAACACAAAGGTATGGATTCTCCTTAATTTTATGCATGATTATCATATGCTTATTGTCTTTCTTCCGAAATTTTAAACTTTTTAGTTTAAGAGTAGGTTGTTTAGACAATGTATGTTGTTCTAGCATGATTTTGAGTAAGATTAGTTGCTTTGGATGGAATTTGAGCATGTTATAACCATAGTGAAGTGATTCCACTTGTTATGAACATGACTGAACATGAAGGTGATGTTGAATTTTGTTGAACTTATAAGAAATTGCAAGTTAACAAGGAAGTTGATAAGTATATGATAAAATGAGCGACTTCGGAAGTTTAAAAAGGCGATTTTACATTCACTTGTTAATAAAAACTTCAACATCACACCTCATATTCAAAGTTTGAGAGTTTAGTAAAGGTTTGGGTTTATATTGATGTTTTGCTTGTGTGTGATTGTAGTTATGGCCGGTGGTAAAAGACAAAAGATTACAGGGCAAGCTTCATCATCGGGAGTCGGTTCTTCTTCCGGTTTAATACCGAGGAAGTGGGAGCAATTAAGCTCCATCGAAGTGGGTGATGCAAGACTGTACAGACAGGATTGGGCGTGGGCAAAGTTCAGGGATAGCAAAAGCGCCGAAGTTTGGGATGAGGAGAAGAGAAAACCTTTATCGGGTTATCAAGATAGGAAGTTAGAGGCCAAGCTCTGGAAATGGAAAATGGTCAACAAAGTGAATACCTCAGTTCCGAAAAGGAGTTTATGTGAAAGAGTTGTGAATGTTGAAGAGTTCAAACAAATAGGAATTGTGCAAATGTTTAAACGCCAAGGTTGGGAGAGGGTGCTTGATTGGTGTGAAGATAACACTTCGCGGATATATTTGGCGGAGGTGTGCGAGTGGTTGTCGACGTTGAGGTTCATGAATAAAGATAGTCCTCCTGCTGAGTGGAAATTGGTTGGTAAAACAAGCCGGGGGGTAATGACGATGTCTTTCGAAACAATCAACTACATTGCACGCTTTGATTCTTTGGGGGTCCAAGCATATGACTATCCAACCATGCAACAATTTTTGGATAATCATATGAATGATGGTGATCCGGAGCAGTTGACCGCGGTTATTTTACCATACAGTGATGGGGGAGAGGCTAAAAGATCTCAAATGACGATCGAAGGGAAAATTCTTCAAGGAATTTCCCTAGAAAATGTGATGGTGAGATTTGGTGATCGTGGAGGTGTTAGAGCGAGTGACTGTAGGGTGGTGCACTCTTTGATTTACGGGACCCCGACATTGTCATGGAGACACATAGTGATGATGAATACGTGGGCTACTCGGGAGTCGTCCCAGAGGCGTTTTATTCCATACGCACGCCTCATTAGTGCCATGATCGTTCAACAAAATTGTCTACCTCCGGAATCACTATGGGTAACTAAACCGTTGGAGGAAATTAACAAGGCCTCCATGAAGAAGAACTGGAATATAGAATTTAAACTCTCAGGGAACAAGTATGTTGTAACCGACAGGTTGGGTCATAAGTATGAGTTTCTTACTTCAGTGGCACCACCGGAATCGGGAGAAGATGAAGAAATGGGTGATGAAGAGGAGGAAGCTGAACCATCCGGTCCACAAAGACCAAGACAAAGATACATGAGGCCGCATAGGGAAATTAATGCAGATGTGGCGGGCTTTGTGAACATTAGACAGGTGCCCTCCTACAGAAATTTTGATCGGGGACAGCAAGAGATATATGACAATGTCTCTGCATGCATAGGTGAAGGCCGAGAGTATAACCGAAGGAGGGATGCCTGGGAGGAGGCACAGGGACCCCAAATGCAGGAGTTTTGGGCAGTTCAAGCAGCCCATCGGGAGAGGATGGATAAGTTTGTGGAAGAGCAACAACTGTTCCAAGCAATGCAGAGGTCACACATGGAACAGTTGGCGAAGATGCAAGAGGATGAGGCAGCCCGAAGACGGGCATGGGAGGAAGCAGAGGCAACGCGTCAAAATGAAGCAAGAGATTTGGAACGACGCCGCTGGAGTGCCTTGTATGTCTCTCACCAAATGGCTATTAATAATGCCAAGGTGCTCCACGATCAGGAGCGACACCAAAGAGATTATCAAGCTGGTCTCCCATATGCCGAACACTCGGGATGGACCAATTACCCCGACCTTCCCCATCCAAAAGGCCCATCTGACCCCACCCCTCATTGGCCCGAGGCAGTTGGCTCTAGTTTCATTCTGATTCCTTACCAACCACTGCCACAAGGAGAGTCAAGACCACTAGATAACTACAGGGATATGTTTGAGGCCCTCATTGGTTATCCGTACCAGCCAAACCCGCTAGTGAACCCTAATGAGAGATATCAGCGGTAGAGGTAAGGTACGTTTTTGTTGTATATTATTTTGTTTCCGTTATTTTTATTTCATGTTATTTATTTTCGCCTAGTTAAATGAACGTTGTGGGTGTGTTCCCTATATAACCCTCACGAGACCTCTCGTCCTCCCAAGCTATTGGGGGGTTTAAAAGGGCTTGTTGCATAAGCTAAATGCAACCGTGATTCCTACGAAAGTGAGTTAGGATTGTTGTTGTTGTAAATTATTTTTTCACATAAATCAAAGTAAAATAAGGTATGACTTGGTAATAATTTCATAAAAGTGGTAGAGCTAGGTAACTAACAAATTTTGATGGTTGTGAGAAGCATGCTTCTACACAAGGGTTAAGATTTGTAGGTATATCGGGTTCGTGGGACAACCACTTTCATGAAGAGAAGAGGAGCACACGAGGAATGAGCTCAGAAATCAGGTGCATACGTTTCTTTTTACTTCTGATTTTTAGTTAGCAAATAAGTGGAATGTATTTTGTATATTATTTTTCCGGGGTGAAATTTTTGGGAAGGTTAGACGTGTCACATCCCTTGTGCGTTTTAAAACTCTAGTTCTTGCACATTGAGGACAATGTTTACCTCAAGTGTGGGGATGGGGGAGTAGTAAAAGTTTTCGATTTTGACTCGTTCATTTAAATTCTATACATTGAGGACAATGTTTACCTCAAGTGTAGGGATGGGGGAAAATTTCAAAAATTTTTCAAAATTTCTTGTTTCAAAAGCGATCTTAAAGCACAAGTAACCAAGTCAACGAGGGATGTCATAACTCATTTGGTCTTTTGTCATGGTCAAGTTCAAATTAATAAGCATAACGGGTATTTAACGGGTGGTTATTTGGGAATAATTCGCCCAAGGAACTAGCATTTTATGCATATCACATATCATACCCTTATACGTGAGGTTTTGAGCCACTTTTATATCATGGATTTACATTTACATGTTTCTTTGTTTGAGTGGACCATTAGTCGCATATTGTAGAACTTGCAACTTTTGATACGTTCAAGACCATAGACCGAATACAAGCATGAGAATGATTAAGGCATTAGGTAAACCTTTTCCTTTTACACCATTTTTATATCCTTACCTAAAAATTATCCCCTAGTAGCCAATTTTGAGCCTAATCCCTTCGTTTGATCACCCTTTAGCCAATAACCTTAAAACCTTTTTCTTTTAAACCCGTGTGATGGAAATTCGATTATAGTAGCAAAGTTTGTATAGTTGTATTTGTTTGTTTCGAAAAGAAAAAAAAATCATCAGAAAATGCACGAAAAAGAATGGAAATTTATTGAGAAAATAACAAAAATATGTGTTTCTAGTTGTGAATAAAAGGCGAAAATCATTGCCTTATAGTTGATGTTTATAGTTTAGTTTCGTTTAGAATAGTCTTTTGTAATAAAAATCGAATTTTCATAACCTTAACCACTTTAAATACATCCTATTCCATACCCTGAACCTAGCCCCGTTACAACCCTTTAAAGACCTTTTGACTTGTGCTTAGTATTCGTGATCGGTGGTGCAGAATGATTGAGTTGCAAGCCTATGCGGGTACGTGTTCTAATCGGTGTTGAGCGATTAATTGTTGAAGTGCTAATACATTATACATATTAGCCAATTTTAAGCCGAGTGGAGAGAACATTGTGAGGGATATGTATGATTTGTTAGTTTTACGGGCGGGTTAATCTTGGATAACCATTATTATATGTGATTATTCACTTAACCGATAAATCTGTGAAAGTTGTAAAAGGTTTGAACTTTTGCATGACAATAGACCTTAACCTTTGTCTCGGGAATGGGAAGTGTATTTGTTGTTCGACCCACGTGAAAGTGAAAAACAGATTTGCTTGAGGACAAGCAAAAGACAAGTGTGGGGATGTGATACGTGGTTGAAAACCGGTGTTTGTTATTGCATAACTTGATGATGTTACATATGTTTTAATTTCAGATAGCCTACTTTTAATCAAATATGTGTTTTGCAGGTTTGATAGAGTTTAAGGAGCTTTTCGGGAGCTTTACAAGCCACCGGGTCGAAAACCGGAGCATCGGGACGCGTTAAGGATCAACCGGGAGTGAAAGAAGCAAAGATTGGAAAAATGAAGTTTGACAGGCCGTCGGCGACGGGTATAAGCCGTCCCCGACGGGTTCAGGAAAGTCCCGTAATCAAGAAACGGCCGTAACCAGTCATTTAACCCGTTGGACAGGATCAAGTTTTTGGGAACCCGTCGGCGACGGGGTCATTCCCGTCGGCGACGGGCATCATATGCCGGAAACGCGAATTTGGACTTTTTGGGTTAAAGTTTGATCCTTATTGGTTCTTGGGCATTCAATTTCGGAAGTTACACTTTACTTGGAGTTCATACCTTGGTCTTGGAGCCATTATCATCCATCATTCTCATCACAATTCACCTACAATTGATCTCTATTCCATCTATCATCACAACATCATCAAGGAATCATCATCTCGACATCCCGAATCACAACCGCAAACCCTAATTCCTTCCATCATCATCACCATCTCACCAAACCTTCACCATCCACCATTCTTCCATCCTTCAAGCTTCAAGATGATCTCCATGAAGTTCCAATCATCCGGTGATCAAGCTTCTTCAACCATGAGCGGCTAATCATCTCGGTTTCACCCCGGTGTAGGTAGTTGTTAATTCTAGGGTTTCGAATTGTTCTTGTTTCAACTTAGTGACAATTTGTGTTTGATTTTTGAAACTTTTGACAATAGTTTTACATTTGTTGCGAATTCGTAAATTGTCGAACGATGTTAAAAGTTATGACTTTGCGAAATGGTGATCTGTAATTGTGCATTGTCGTGGTTAGGATTTACTTGTGTTGATTAGAAAGTGTATTCTTGTCCGTTCTTCGGGACGTTGATAGTTATTAGCACCTAAGTCACGGTACACTAAATCCGTTAATCGAATGCATTTGAGTTGAATCTAAAACTTGTAGAAATCCTAGGTTAGCAATTACCGAACCCGGGTGTGATTCCTTTTTCTTATTATTGTTCTAGTAATCAATTTTCTCGTAATCGTTAATCATTAGTTGTCAATTAATTTAATCAATTCATTTAATCCAAACTTACTTTTCTCAATTAAACAAAAACACAAAAACATTCTAGTAAGCTTCATAATACATGACATTCTTGATAATTCAATCGAATCCACACACAAACCACATACTCTTCGTGGTTCGACCCCTCACTACCACTAGCTATTTGTTAAGGGTAATTAGGGCATATAAATATTATCTTTGACCGGAGCGCGACACTCCGATCACCTTCTTTTTCAAAAATTCACAAGATTTCACGGACAAAATGGACTGAGTTTCACATATTTCATGCAAAACAGTGTTTTAACAAAGCCTTGAAAGATTTAGACTTAAAATCAACCTAAAACTTGATAAAATAGGTAATTTCGCTTGAAAATCTGTTTGGACATGATGACATCAGCCTGATTTCGTTTGAAATTAGCAAGTGAATCCGCTTGAAATTGCTATTCCGCTTGAAAAATTCACCTGATTCCGCTCCAAAGTGTGATTCCGCTTGAGAAGGTTCATACGAAATTATTCAAAGTGGTATTCCGTTTGAAAGTGTGAGAGGGTATTTCGTGTTAAAGGTGTTTCTGTTTGAAAAGAAGTAATTCCGTTTGAAGTTCTGATTTCGCTTTAAGTGGTGATTTCGTTTGAAGTTGTCATTGTCACACCCTGGCTTTTGCGGAAGCGTGGTTTAGTTTGGCGTGACTTCTTAATACCATAGCAACAATCATAATAATGCTATATGATAAAAATACAAGACATTCATCCATTCATTAAGTTTTAAAATACCACAACATCATTGTTTGAAAATGTCGACACTTAAAATAAATTACAACCCATACTTGTTTAAAACGTGTTCATAAGACATAATAAAAGACTTTTAATAAAACGAGGTTTAAGACATGTAACCCATCCAGGTAAGGGTTACACCTCCTAAGCCTATTACCCTGGATGACATCTTATTCAACGCAGCTTGACTTATGCATACTTCGCCAGATCCGCTAATTCCCTGAAATACATGTAGTTTGAAAAATCAACATAAAGTTGAGCGAGTTCATGTGTAGTGAGTATGTATAAACCTTTGTAATATGTCTGTATGTATGAAAATCCCTGGTATGTAGCAATTAAGGAAAAAGAGATCACCATTGGGTTGCAAAGCCAATGATATGTGTGAAGTGATGCAGGAAGACTCTAACCTAGCAGATTTGTGTGTCGGGCACATAGTCACCACCTGGTCCACTCAGCGGACTCAGGAGTGGGGCTCGCTACACCCAAATAGATCTATCACTCATGTCCCTCGGTCCAACAACGAGGATTAATGGCCCCAAGTACCACCTACCCACTCACATGATCTAAGTAGTAAACCCTCCTTAAGCTAACCATACCATGTATATAAAAGTCTGTAATAATTGTCGCATGTATTTCACCCCCGAAGTATAAAACCGAAAACAGTAAAGAGAAAAGGGGGGCATGAACTCACCGTATTGCGTCTTCGTACTTATACCCCAAATCTCCGCGGCAAACATGACTACCTACAATGGTCTAACGTCTATTAGACGAACGAGTCGTGCCTTGTCTTAGTATTTATGTTTTTGAGTTACGATTTCTTGACATTATTCCAAGTTATAATCACTATTTATCGTTTGGATTAATTGCTAAACAGTATTTCATATTCCTACTTCTCAAGTATTTTAATTCGTATTTTCCTTCCCAAGGATGGGGGTATCTCATACAGGTATTTTTGTATTTGTATTTGTATATCTTGCCAAGTAGTGGCGTCGTATGTCGGTGTATTGTTCCAAATAAAAATATGTTAATATATTCCCAATATATATTTTCAAAACCATACATTTCAAGCCTCACTTAAATATATATGTATAACTTCATTTTGTTCAATCATGTACTGTCCCAGAAAATATACATTTTTCTCAAAAATTATATATCTTATAAATATACTAGGAAAATATATTTTTAACTCCCAATAATATATTTTCTTGTTGTCAAAAATATGATATACTTGGTAATATTTATGAAATCATATTTTCGTTTCTTTCATTCCCAAAATAATACTTACCAAAAATATAGTGTAATGGTATATCCTGGAATATTTCATAAGTTACGTTTTCTTGTTCGGTTTCTCAATATTACGTGTGTAACTTAAATATTTTATTCCTTGCAATTTTGATATTATTTTAGAGTTGTAATTTCCATGGTATTTTGTAAGTTATATTATTTCACCCTAGAATAATATAATCAGTTCACAAAATATACAAATAATCATACAAGTGTCTCAGTAATAAATATATATTCTAAATATATATTCTAAATATATATTTACTCACTTTTATTTGCGAAAACCAACCTCCGATACTTTGTATTTCGTAACAAAATTTATGGCGAAGTTTATATTTGAAACACAAGTTATAAAATATACTTGTAACACTTGTTTAGAAAAATATTTTCTAAGTGTTGGAATTTTTAGAAAATTTCGCCAGAGTTTCCTTTGTAAATGGAGGCGTCCATGCTTACTAGCATATCATTTCTTTTGTAAAATCAATTAACCAATTCTCAATCATCAACAAACAACCTCTATTTACCAAACTTGACAAAAATAAGCATAAATCATAAACTTATGAACTTGAAATATTTATAAAAGTAAGTAGTAACTTACTAGCACACTTAGTAAGTCTTGTTATCTTTAAAAATATGATTAGTTTCTTAAAAACTTCATTTCTAAAGAATTTGACCATTTACAATTTCATGTCATATTTTCTAAAAATATTTCTTTGTGAAAGACCACTCATAGATCAATAGATCTACAAGCTTATAACTTACTTTGATCTTTAATTTTCAAGAAAACATTTTATGTATTCAAGTTCATAGTTATGTGTGGATTATTCCATCATCCTACAACACTTTATCTTTCACATCTTGCTAGTTCATGTCTTTAAACATGATCTAGCAAGTCTATATGATGAACCATATCATTTTTACTAACAAACAACATACAATAAGCATAACAACATAAGAACAACATGATTTCATCATTACTTTAACCATTTTTCATCACTAGTTAGTTTATACTTCAAGACTTTGCTTATGTTCTTTAGAGTTCTTAACATTTCATCATCCTTTTCACTATTAACCACCAAAAATATGAACAAGATGAAGATCTAAGGCACTTACTACTAGCACAAGGCTAGGGGAGTTTCAAAGCGTAAAAGTGATGGAAAAAAGAAAACGAGAGAGGTCCTTGAGCTTCCGAACACACCAAGCTCACTTGTATGATCTCTTACACTCTTGGATGTCCTTAGATTTCTTGAAGTGAAACTTGAAAGTGGTGATGGTGGTGCTTGTGATCTCGGCTGAACACACACAAGGAAGAGGGAGAGAGTGTTTGTTGTTTGGTGTTTGCTAGATGTTGTGATGTGAGAGAATGGTAAACTTGTGGTCAATACTTATAAGCTTAATACTCTATTAACCAAGGTATAATGTGTTCTAATATCCTCCAACACTAGCCAATAAAATAATGGAAAGAATTCATGGGGGTGTCCCCATGTAACCGGTTCGAACAAGGGGGGGTATGGGGTTGGTTTCTAATGTTATGGTTACAATCTAGTTAGATTATAAAGGTTAAATTAGTATGTTAAGGTGTGTTGTTAATTATATAGTGTGTTAGGGTGTTCGGGGACCCTAACTAGCTCAGAAAAGTAAAAACAATATGTTTGACAATATTTTTGTGTTCCGGGTAAAGTCCGGTTGTTCGGTTGGGTGTTTATCTATTAAAGTGCTAAATTAGTTCATAAAGTGTCTTTTATATTACTTTTAGTGACACATTTAATTCCCAACACTTTGGAAAGTATCTAGGACTATTTTGCCAAGTTTTTGCACTTTACTAGCATTCTTAAATGCTGAATTTTGGTTAAAAGTGCAGAATTCTGCATTTAAAGTGTGTTTTAGGCACTTCCCGACACTATAACTATCACCTAGTGACGCAGTTTTATGGTCATCACTTCCCTACACTCCCTACTAGTGTAGTACTTTATTCCCGGCTCATACTGGGCCTCAATATAGTGTCTGTCTAGGTGCTGACATTGTCAGCATGTTTCGGGGTTATCCTTTTAGTGTGCTAACTGTGCTTTGTGCATCAAGTTTGTCACTAATGTTTGTGTGTAAATAATAGAGTGACAATATAAAGTGTGATGCATGAGTATGTATGTATCAGAAAACAGAAAGCAGTTTAATCATCAGTTGTAATTAAGCACAGTCATTAAGCACAAATTTAATATTAATTAGTTGTACGGAAACATGCAAATTTGACAATGTGGGGGAACAAAGTATACTGGCATAGACAGGGTGGAGGACGTGGTGACAGCTCAAGTTCCAAAACACTGCGACTTATATCCTCAAGCTGTAGTTGATGTGACAGGTGTACTCATCCCGTGTGTAGCCTCCATAATGTGAGGGATGGTAAGGGTCTAAAATCAGCATAATGTGTGATAGGAACCATCGAAATGTCCAGCGATGTGAAGGTGAATGTAGCAAACGGTGCGGCCTGTGAGGTCGGGGAAAAATGCTGCTATAGCAAAAGGATCGTTATGCGGGTGCTGACCTGAAGTACCTCCCCAGGGTGCGGGTATGTTTCTTGAAAGAAAGCGATGGGTATGTTGGCGCAATGGACGTCGGTCTTCATAGGAGCAATATCAGCGGGTGCAGGTGCAGCAGTAAATGTCTTAATGAAAGGAGGATCAATAGGTGCAGGCACTTGGCCTGGTACAAGGAGTGCAATGTATGGTAGTCTAAAAGAAATAAGGTCATGTTTAAGCGGGATCAACAGGTGCAATATCAAGCTGTCTCAATAGGAAAAGGAGCTGGCTCAGGAGCAGACCCTAGTTCGTGTAAGGGTGTGGAATCTCGAGCAGGTGGTAGTGCAACAGTCATAGTGGTGTCGTCGTCCGGGTTAGTAGCAAAAAGCGGTAACCTGACCGTCTGTAAGGCCGTAAATGACACAGACTCAAAGGAGTCTGAAATCGAGGGTATACTAGAATCAGAGGGTAGCTTGTCAACAGGGGTCTCAAAAGTGAAATTTGTAACGACGTTCTCGTCTAATCTTCCATCATCATGGGCGTTATCAGAAGGACCATCAATATCACGTCAATATCGTTATCAATTGTTCGTCAAGTATCCAACCTTCGAAAGGAATGTCCACAAGAGGCGCATTGTCGAGGATCGGAGCCATGGTGTGCTTACCAACGGGATGACCAGTAATGAAGTGGTCATGGGCCGAAACATGACTGACAGAGGGATCTTCATCAAGGAAGCCATCAACAAGGGTAATTCATCGCCAAATTCTGGCAGCGCGGACGGTTGGAAGTCGCCCTCGTCCTTGGTCAGCATGTCAGGGTCACTCTCAGTGTCTGACGTAAACATCTCTGGCACAGGTACAGTCCCATCATCTGTGGCGGTGGCCGTCGGGTCGTTATCATCTGATAATTCGTTCCCTGAGGAAGGTGACGTGTGTGCCGGTACATAGTAGTCATATCATGCATATTTACTGTAATCTTTAATACTTTGTGTATTGCAAACAAAGACAATTCATAATGTAATCATGTATCCACATATTTGTCCTAGTCTTCCCAGACTATCCCACCCAGTCTCTCAGACTAAACTTCCTAGTCTCTCAGACTGACTCCCTAGTCTCTCAGACTAACTCCCCGGTCTCTAAGACCAACTTTCCCAGCCTCTAAGACTAAATCCCTGGTCTCTAAGACCAACTCCCTGGTCTCTAAGACCAACTTTCCCAGCCTCTAAGACTAAATCCATGGTCTCTAAGACCAACCTCCCAGTCTCTAAGACTAAACCCCTGGTCTCTAAGACCAACCTCCCAGCCTCTAAGACTAAATTTCCCCCAGTATATAAGACTAATCCTCCCTCAGCCTCTAAGACTGATCCTCCCTCAGCCTCTAAGACTGATCCTCCCTCAGCCTCTAAGACTGAACTATAAATATGAATTTTGAAATGTGTATGTGTGCCTTTTGTTTGTAAAAATATTTGTTTCCCTGGATCTGGACGCTTAGTGTATGCAATGTAAAAATGTTTGAAAATGTTTTCGTGAGAGCCCTGATGATCATAGTCTAGACTCGAGAAGGAATCGTAGTTGGCTATGATCGAGGCTCTGATACCAAGCTGTCACACCCAGGCTTTTGCGGAAGCGTGGGTTTAGTTTGGTGTGACTTCTTAATACCATAACAACAATCATAACTATGCTATATGATAAAAATACAAGACATTCATCCATTCATTAAGTTTTAAAATACCACAACATCATTGTTTGAAAATGTCGACACTTAAAATAAATTACAACCCATACTTGTTTAAAACGTGTTCATAAGACATAACAAAAGACTTTTAATAAAACGAGGTTTAAGACATGTAACCCGTCCAGGTAAGGGTTACACCACCTAAGCCTATTACCCTGGATGACATCTTATTCAACGCAACTTGACTTATGCATACTTCGCCAGATCCGCTAATTCCCTGAAATACATGTAGTTTGAAAAATCAACATAAAGTTGAGCGAGTTCATGTGTAGTGAGTATGTATAAACCTTTGTAATATGTCTGTATGTATGAAAATCTCTGGTATGTAGCAATTAAGGAAAAAGAGATCACCATTGGGTTGCAAAGCCAATGATATGTGTGAAGTGATGCAGGAAGACTCAAACCTAGCAGATTTGTGCGTCGGGCACATAGTCACCACCTGGTCCACTCAGCGGACTCAGGAGTGGGGCTCGCTACACCCAAATAGATCTATCACTCATGTCCCTCGGTCCTACAACGAGGATTAATGGCCCCAAGTACCACCTACCCACTCACATGATCTAAGTAGTAAACCCTCCTTAAGCTAACCATACCATGTATATAAAAGTCTGTAACAATTGTCGCATGTATTTCACCCCCGAAGTATAAAACCGAAAACAGTAAAGAGAAAAGGGGGACATGAACTCACCGTATTGCATCTTCGTACTTATACCCCAAATCTCCACGGCAAACACGACTACCTACAATGGTCTAACGTCTATTAGACGAACGGGTCGTGCCTTGTCTTAGTATTTATGTTTTTGAATTACGATTTCTTGACATTATTCCAAGTTATAATCACTAGTTATCGTTTGGATTAATTGCTAAACAGTATTTCATATTCCTACTTCTCAAGTATTTTAATTCGTATTTTCCTTCCCAAGGATGGGGGTATCTCATACAGGTATTTTTGTATTTGTATTTGTATATCTTGCCAAGTAGTGGCGTCGTATGTCAGTGTATTGTTCCAAATAAAAATAGGTTAATATATTCCCAATATATATTTTCAAAACCATACATTTCAAGTCTCACTGAAATATATATATAACTTCATTTTGTTCAATCATGTACTGTCCCAGAAAATATACATTTTTCTCAAAAATTATATATCTTCTAAATATACTAGGAAAATATATTTTTAACTCCCAATAATATATTTTTTTGTTGTCAAAAATATGATATACTTGGTAATATTTATGAAATCATATTTTCGTTTCTTTCATTCCCAAAATAATATTTACCAAAAATATAGTGTAATGGTATATCCCGGAATATTTCATAAGTTACGTTTTCTTGTTCGGTTTCTCAATATTACGTGTGTAACTTAAATATTTTATTCCTTGCAATTTTGATATTATTTTGGAGTTGTAATTTCCATGGTATTTTGTAAGTTATATTATTTCACCCTAGAATAATATAATCAGTTCACAAAATATACAAATAATCACACAAGTGTCTCAGTAATAAATATATATTCTAAATATATATTTACTCACTTTTATTTGCGAAAACCAACCTCCGATACTTTGTATTTCGTAACAAAATTTATGGCGAAGTTTATATTTGAAACACAAGTTATAAAATATACTTGTAACACTTGTTTAGAAAAATATTTTCTAAGTGTTGGAATTTTTAGAAAATTTCGCCAGAGTTTCCTTTGTAAATGGAGGCGTCCATGCTTACTAGCATATCATTTTCTTTTGTAAAATCATTCAACCAATTCTCAATCATCAACAAACAACCTCTATTTACCAAACTTGACAAAAATAAGCATAAATCATAAACTTATGAACTTGAAATATTTATAAAAGCAAGTAGTAACTTACTAGCACACTTAGTAAGTCTTGTTATCTTTAAAAATATGATTAGTTTCTTAAAAACTTCATTTCTAAAGAATTTGACCATTTACAACTTCATGTCATATTTTCTAAAAATATTTCTTTGTGAAATTTTCTTTTACACAAGTGTTCCCACACTTGTTTATCCACTAAAAATGTGTTTAGTTTATGTAAGATCCAAGTTTTATCAAAACTTATTCCTTTCACTTGGTTCTTTCGAAAGACCACTCATAGATCTATAGATCTACAAGCTTATAACTTACATTGATCTTTATTTTTCGAGAAAACATTTTATGTATTCAAGTTCATAGTTATGTATGGATGATTCCATCATCCTACAACACTTTATCTTTCACATCTTGCTAGTTCATGTCTTTAAACATGATCTAGCAAGTCTATATGATGAACCATATCATTTTTACTAACAAACAACATACAATAAGCATAATAACATAAGAACAACATGATTTCATCATTACTTTAACCATTTTTCATCTCTAGTTAGTTTATACTTCAAGACTTTGCTTATGTTCTTTAGAGTTCTTAACATTTCATCATCCTTTTCACTATTAACCACCAAAAATATGAACAAGATGAAGATCTAAGGCACTTACTGCTAGCACAAGGCTAGGGGAGTTTCAAAGCGTAAAAGTGATGGATAAAAGAAAACGAGAGAGGTCCTTGAGCTTCCGAACACACCAAGCTCACTTGTATGATCTCTTACACTCTTGGATGTCCTTAGATTTCTTGAAGTGAAACTTGAAAGTGGTGATGGTGGTGCTTGTGATCTCGGCCGAACACACACAAGGAAGAGGGAGAGAGTGTTTGTTGTTTGGTGTTTGCTAGATGTTATGATGTGAGAGAATGGTAAACTTGTGGTCAATACTTATAAGCTTAATACTCTATTAACCAAGGTATAATGTGTTCTAATATCCTCCAACACTAGCCAATAAAATAATGGAAAGAATTCATGGGGATGTCTCCATGTAACCGGTTTGAACAAGGGGGGGGGGGGTATGGGGTTGGTTTCTAATGTTATGGTTACAATCTAGTTAGATTATAAAGGTTAAATTAGTATGTTAAGGTGTGTTGTTAATTATATAATGTGTTAGGGTGTTCGGGAACCCTAACTAGCTCAGAAAAGTAAAAACAATATGTTTGTGTTCTGGGTAATGTCCGGTTGTTCGGTTGGGTGTTGATCCGTTAAAGTGCTAAATTAGTTCATAAAGTGTCTTTTATATTACTTTTAGTGACACATTTAATTCCCAACACTTTGGAAAGTATCTAGGACTATTTTGCCAAGTTTTTGCACTTTACTAGCATTGTTAAATGCTGAATTTTGGTTAAAAGTGCAGAATTCTGCATTTAAAGTGTGTTTTAGGCACTTTCCGGCACTATAACTATCACTTAGTGACGCAGTTTTATGGTCCTCACTTCCTTACACTCCCTACCAATGTAGTACTTTATTCTCGGCTCATACTGGGCCTCAATATAGTGTCTGTCTAGGTGCTGGCATTGTCAGCATGTTTCGGGGTTATCCGTTTAGTGTGCTAACTGTGCTTTGTGCATCAAGTTTGTCACTAATGTTTGTGTGTAAATAATAGAGTGACAGTATAAAGTGTGATGCATGAGTATGTATGTATTAGAAAACAGAAAGCAGTTTAATCATCAGTTGTAATTAAGCACAGTCATTAAGCACAAATTTAATATTAATTAGTTGTACGGAAACATGCAAATTTGACAGTTGTCATAGTCATTCAAGTGATTTCGCTTGAACAAGGGATTCCGTTTGAAAGTGGATATTTCGTGTCAAGATTATTTCACGTCAACCGAGTGTTAGTCTGTTTTAAGTTGTTTAAGATTGTTTAAACTGATTTTGTTTGTTTGATTGTCTGTGTCTCCAGGTAATTCAAGAATTTCACATCATGGCTGAAGAGTTCTACAATACGTTCTACAACGCGTTTACATCCGAGTCTTCCGAAATCTCAACTGTCACACCAAAAACCATTACAAAAGCGATAAATGAGAACATTAAACATGATAACCTTTACGACACATTCAAAACCACCAACTCTTGAAAGTATTGAAGACTATACATGGTGGAAAGAACGATTTCTCAACTGGGCAAAATCTTATGCTCATGAAAGCTGGTTCTGTTTGGAATTTGGTTATAAAAGGCCAACCAATGATAAAGGAGAAGAGCTTCCACTCAAGAACTTACCCAAAGAAGACAAAGCAGAATTCTCAGCAGAACAGAGAATGATTGCCTTGATTCAATCTTCAATCAGGAATGACATGTTTGCTTTATTGCAACATGACGGAACATCAAAATCTGTCTGGGAAGCCTTAAGGGTTAAAGCTGAGGGGGGTAAACAAATCAAGAAAAATAAAATTGCATTATTAAAGAAAGAATTTGATTTGTTTGATAGTTTGAAAGATGAATCAGTTAGATAAATGATAGAGAGATTTGGTCATTTAAAAATTGAACTTGATCGGTTTGGTATTGTTAAAACTAGAGAAGAAATAATTGATAAGATCATAGAAGCGTTACCACGAGCTGATCAGTGGCAAACGTTTGTATTCATATTGAAAAATGATGCTTTATATGACACAATTTCTCTTGATGTCTTGCTAGAAAAGATAGAAAGTCATGAGCTTGAATTGCAGAAACAAAACAAGATGAGCAGCTCTTCACATCAACAGAATGTCAGTCTCTACTACAAAGGTAATTTACCTTCGGTGAAAGTTGGAGAATCACCAAAGACAGCATTCAGTGGTGAGAGGACAAAAAAGCCACATAAAAGCTCATCAAGTTATAATCCAGGATATCATTCGTCTTCATCAAAAGCAAGTGTTGAAGAATCTGAAGAAGTTCTCTGTAACATTGCTCTCAAATTGAAGAATTCCCCGACTATGAGCATTAATGCAGCTAAGCAGCAAATGAGTTTTCTTGCATCTGTTCTGGAATCGTATGAAGGTCTAGTTGCAGGCAAAATTG
The DNA here is from genome assembly GCA_030545235.1 of Helianthus tuberosus. Taxonomy (NCBI): domain Eukaryota; kingdom Viridiplantae; phylum Streptophyta; class Magnoliopsida; order Asterales; family Asteraceae; genus Helianthus; species Helianthus tuberosus. The sequence goes on along the minus strand of JARYGA010008937.1, from coordinate 36,740 downwards.
GTAACTCAGAGTTAACCAAAGAAGACTATGACCAGATTGATTCGGAAGAGATGGAACTTATCGATATTCGCTGGTGTCTGGCAAGTTGCATTCGCAGAGCTCAGAGATACATGGAGATTACTGGGAAACAATCATTAGGCGGTGCATCAACAAAACTTGGATTTGGCAAGTCCAAAGTGACCTGCTTCAAATGTAAGCAAAAATGTCATTTCAAGAGAGAATGCAACAATTATGCGGTTGGTGGAAATGAACATCCGTTCAATGATGACTATTACCGAAAGGCAATCTACCACCGAAGCAAAGAAGAGCCGAAAATGATTGAAGATAAACCTAGAGATAAGTCAAGAGCTTGTGTTGTAATCAATGATGATGAAGGATATGATTGGAGTCAAATTCTTCCGGAAGAAGATCGTTTGGATAATCGAAGTACTGCTCATGGCAGAAACCCATCAAACAGCAAACATTATGTTTTTGTTGCAGAAATCAAAGAGGAAAACCAAGAAGAAAAAGTTATAGCTGAAATCAAAGAGAAAACCAGAGAAGAGATTCTGAATGAGAAAACATACAGAGAAAAAAGCATGGCTTGGAACAGAATGAATGAAATGCAAGAAGAATATGAAGATGCTGTCAGCTACAAAAGATGGGATAAGAAGCAAGAGCGTTATGTCAACAGATATGGTGAACCTGTTGTTCCCAAGAAGGACATAATTTATGATGGTGTTCTTCTAGTAATTCCTCGAGCCGAAGAATATTATTCAAATGCTGTGAAAGATAAATCATATGAGAAAAAGCTTGGAAAAATCATAAGAGATGTTATGACTTCAAGCTTGAGGAAGAGGGATGAAGAAAGAATGAAGAAGAATGTTGAGTGTATGGTTGAAGAATTGAAAAAGGTAGCTGAGGAAGTTAAAGTCGAATTTGTTCAAGAGGAAGATGTGAAGGTTGCTGAGAAAGAAAAGATTGAAGAAAAAGTTGAGGTGAATGAAGAGGTTGAGAAAGCTGTTACTGAAGAACAACATGTTGTAGAAGCTAAGAAGAAGGTTGAAAGTTTGGCTGAAGTGAAGAATGAGATTTTGAAGGTTGTTGGTGATGCTGGTACTGGTGAAGAAAAGAAGGGTGAAACTGAACTGAAGCAGAAAGATGCTGATCAGACAGATGCAGCAGAGAACACCGAGGTGCCAATCACTGAGGTAAATTCTAATTCTGAAACTCAATTCAAAATCGTTGAACAGTGCAAGAAATGCATGGAAACGTGCAGTGCTTGTACTGAAAAAGACGAAAGGTTCAGAACAAGAGATATTGAATTTACCAAAATAGAAGAAGTTTTCAAAAATAAATACACAGAAATGTTAGAAAATGAAAAGATTTTGAAAGATAATAATGTAAAACTTTTGGAAAAATGTAAAAAGTTAGAAAAAGAAAATGAAGTTTTGAAGGAAAATGTTTTGAAAAAGACAGAAGAATGTGATCAAAAAGAAAATGTTTGTCAAGAAATGAAAAAGGAATATGATTCAATAAAATCGGCATATCACATTACATAAGAGTCATATGAAAAAGTGAAATGAAATTTGCTCAATCAAGATTGAATTACTGTTCTGAAACAACTAATGAGCTTAAGCGACAGTATGAAATAAAGCAACATGTTGTAAATTCCTACATTGAGGATGTTGCTAAGCTAAAGCGTCAGATTGCTGATTTAGAACAGGATAACAACAAGTTAAAAAGTTATCACGTGTCGTCATATGTGCTTGAACGTATTTTCAACATAAAACCAGATGGAAAAGATTCTGAGCAAAACAAGAAAGGTATTGGCTCAGAGTTTCATCAAGTTCCACCACCAGAAAAGTTTGCGTTTTATGATGATGAAAAGGTCGAAAAAGCTTTCAACATGGCAGATCAATTGCCAGATAACATTGACGTAACCTATTCCAAATCTGATGATTCTAGTGATTCAGAGGTGGTAGGTAAGGTCGTTGAAAGTGTGTTGAAAGAAGAGTCAGTTGAAACAGGTAAATCTGAATCACAGAATGAAAATGAAGGTAATTTTCATGATGGATATCTGAAAAACACAAAATCCGAGAAAAATTTGAATGATGATTCAAAAGGATTGGTTTATACCATGATTGGATCGGACAAATTATTCTTAGATGTTGTATTCCCGATTCAGAATGTGATCTCAGAAAAGGTTGATAAAGTTTTCAAAATGGTTGAGATTGAAAAATCTGAAATTTCAAAGTTTGCTGGAAAAGGTCACAAAACTTTTTATAACAAACCTGGTTACAAGAAGAAAAACATGAAGGCTGGGTTGGGTTATAAGAAGAAACAAAGTCGAAATAAAAAATGAAACGCTAAATTATCAGACAAAAATGAATTGTGTTCATGGAACAAGTTCTGAAGAAGAGAAAGAACTCCAATTTAGACGACACTCTAATGAAGAGTTCTATGCTCAAAAGAAAAAGCAACAACCACAGGTCAAAGATGTGTCCAAGAGAACATGTTTCAAATGTGATCAAATTGGACATCTTGCACGAAAGTGTCCAAATCTGAAACCTGTTGATGTTAACAAAAAGAAGTCTGATGATGTTGAGAAACAAAAATCTGAGGATGTGAAACAAAGGTCAACCAGATTTGATTCAAAACAAACTTGGAGGTACAACACAAACAAGTTTACTTCGAATCAAAATGGGAAATTAAACCCGAAAAGGTTCGATTCAAGACAGACCTGGAATTCTCACACACCCAGATTCAGAACAACGCAAAGTTGGAAAACATCAGTTGATATGACAAAACCAAATGAGTTTTGGAAACCAAAAGTTGTTGTTCAAAATCAAAGTGTTCAAAAAGAGTCACATTTTTACAAACAAGGTACTCCTATAGGTCAAACATGGAGTGTTAAGAAACAAGTGACTTCGGTAAAAGATGAGAAAATTGAAATCAAAGATGAAAAAGTCTTTGTTCAAAATGACAAAGATTTTCCGAAGTTGAATGAAGCTTATTGTGTTGAAATGCCTAAGGTCAAACAGACCTGGACTAAATTGTTCAAGTAATCAAGTAGTCTGAATGTGCAGGTGCTCAAGAAAACTGAAGATTGTGAAAATGGTATTCGGAGCAGCCTGGCACAACGGGAAGAGGAGGCTGCTGAACCCTGGTTTGGTTGAAACAGGGAGTTTGTTTGTTTTCTGTACATAAATAAACAAAATTTCAAAAACTTTAAAAATTAAAAAAAAATTAAAAAAACCAAAAATATGTTTTTATTTTGTCAAAATTTTTAAAAATAAAAAATATGTTTGTTTTTAAATTTGTTAAAAAAATTCAAAATTCAAAAATATGTTGATTGAATATGCCGAAACCTTCACGGCAGAACAAACATGATTAATTTCACAAGATTGAAAAAACGGTTTTCAAACTGTAAAAATCAATGTGTTGTAAATCATGGGGGTATGTTATACTTTCTGCAAAACAGAGTACGAAAAGCAGAAAATGGATGGCGAAACAAAGCTATCAGTGTCGGTTTGTCAAATTTTTTTAAATGGTTTTGAATTTTAGGGGGAGTAATATTGTCAGAAAATACAAAAACATTTGAAAATTTGAAAAAGCCAAAAACATGATAAAATTAAAAAAATGAGTTTTTGTGTAAAAAGAGGAAATGATAGTACATCAGTAGACAGTTACAGTATGCTAAAGAAATGTAATGATTTTATAGCGTTAAACAGTCTCACTGATGATATGCCGATAGGTTTTTATACATTTAGTAAACTTTTTCGGGATATAAACTTAAATTCAAACTTGCTTATTTCATGGGGAACACTACTTGGATATATAGGTAACCCCTGAAATCTCGTTTGAAGGACCCCTCTTTCTAAGATACTAGGTCTTTATGCTTAGTGATATCTGGGGTATTATCCCGGGACTTCTGATTTTGCGGAAGCAATGGCCTAGTCCCCGTATAATACTTTTTGCTTGCTTGAAATATAGCATCGCCCTCAGCATAAAAAATGATGAAACATTGAAAAATGCTAATCATGTGCTGTTGAAGAAAAGATCCTCTAAAGGGGACACACCAAAAGTCGAAGCCGTCATCTCTTTGCTGAACGGAAGTTCTGACCTGAGCTCTCACGGCCCTCGCATTTAAACCCTTTACAGATATCATCTAGGTATACTCACCTGTAAGACTGAATATTGGGATCTGGATACGGGAGTATATTCAAGAGGTGGGACACATGAATGAGTTTAAGTTTTTAATACACCTAATTCGTATCCTAAATTAGTTGAAATTTGTGTGAAAATTTAAGTGGATCAGTATATCGACAATCTAAGTGAATTGTTTAATTCTTAATGTGTAACTAAGCTCAACGGTACTTGTGACTTGTCAAAAACTGATATGATCCTCTAAAGCAAACTCAAACAAAAATATTGTCTGTAAATATGTTTGTAAATATTTCGTTACTGCTTTATGTTTCAGAAAAATACAAAAAGATTTTGATTCTGCTTTATTTTCGACAACCGATGTCTGAGTGCTGAGTTTCAAAATCTGAGTATGCTGATTGTGTTTCTGAAAATAAATCAAGTTCATTAATTTGAGACTTGAGTTTTTAAACTAAATATAAAAAAAACAGTTTGTGATATCTCCAAGGTCATTAGTTTGGACTTGGATGATTAACTGTGAGGGATTTGGATGCTTATATTGTTAAAATGTTTGAAATAGAGCCAATTTCCGATCCTGAAACTGCCAAATCTATGTAATTTGTTGATAAAGGAAGTTGATATGTTTTTTTAAAAGTGCCAGGTTACGATTCCTGGACAACTAGAAATTGCTTTCATTGTAAAACATTTTAGTATATGTTGAGAGAGCCAGGTTTTCAATCCTGGATATTTAAAACATTGTTACTTATAAATGTTTGAGAATTGCAGATGTTATTCCAGACTACGATCCCGATAGCTGAGTCTAAGGGGGAGTCTGAAGACGAGCTCAATGCAAGGGGGAGCTTGTAACCAGAAAGCAAGGTGTCGATCCCTAAAGCACGGAAGCTTGATGAAAGGGGGAGCCTGAAGAATCTGTAAATGTTAGAGCCAGAGACAGATCCTGGTATACAATTCAAAGATTGAAGCTGATCAAAGTAGAAAGATTGATGGATGCTTACACTGTTAGACAATTTGGTAAGAGTGTGAAGACTGATCAAGACGGAAGATGTGTCATGATAGAGACTCAACACTGAAGACTTCGTCAACATCCAAGGGGGAGTCTGTTAGTGCACTATGTCTATTGACTTCGTCTTTTATCGAGTCATGTAATAGGATAGGATAAACCAGTGCTCGGGTGCTAGAAACTGAGTTTAGTGTGTTTAATGGTAATTTCGTTTGAAACAGCCAAGGACCATTTCAAACGAAATTAACTTTGTTAATTCCGCTTGAAAGTGCCTTTGGTCATTTCAAACGGATTCACCACTCTATAAATAGGTGAGCATGGTGTGTCATTTGATACGGAATTACTTTGTCTGATTCGGTAACGAAGTGCTGCCGAATCGTATCCAGGTGCTGTAAGACTATTATATTAATACAAGAGACATTTAAATTGAATCGAGCGTCCGTTTCATTGATTCCGCCTTTGATTCGGATCCAAAACTCTTCTGAACGACTCATTCAGGTCGCACAACGATCCTACAATACATATATTAAAAATTGAATGAAATGAACAGTGACAAAAGTTTTTGTCTTCACCTACAAAAAAGAGACTAATATAGGGTATGGGGCGTGGGTTGGGTACAAAAGGCCAAGTCACCACCTCGGATGCGCTTGGTTATTGGCGTGGCCCCTTGGGCGGGGGTTTCAGCCCAGGCGTTGGGCGTGCCTAGCGGTCTTCCGTGGCCGGCTCTCATTGGCTGGTTGGCTAGGCTATAGCAGCTAGGTTTAAAATTTAAAAAATAACCGTTTGGCCAAGCCAAACGGTTCACCCAACTCCTATACGACAGCGTCCCGGTCGGTGATATAAGTCACGAAGACCGGGTGGCGGTGGCCAACATCGAGTTCCGGGGCAAGGAGCGGAAGCCGTTTGACAAGCTCGCCCTGTTCGAAATCTACCTAACGCTTAATTAGGCTTTTTTTGTAATCCTTTTTTTTTGTAGGATTTTGTAATTTTTAGGAAATTCTAATAATAATTTTAGGTTTTTATTTTTTTTTATTTTGTGTGTATTTTTTAATTTTTATAACACTGGCCAACCCACGCGGGCTAGCCACCCCCCGGCATACCGACCCAACACGTCACTCACCAGCGGTGCCCCTCGAAGTCCACGTGTCAACCCTTGCCCCAAACCCCCGCCCCACTATACCCCACGGTCTAACATATTTTCAACATCTACAAACAACTGTGTCGGCGACAATAGTTGTTGGCCTTTATTGGTTGACATGGGCGGCAAGGAAACAGTGTCAGGCAGCTGCCTGACACTCCCCTATTGGCCTAATTAATTTATGATTTTATATCCGCTTTAAAATACGATTTTGCCATCGGTTTAAAATTATGTATTTGCCCACAGTTCAAAATAAAATGACGCTTTTGCTCACAGCTAAATTTCTCAATTTTGCCCTCGGTTCAAATTGATTACGGTTTTGGCCACAATTTAAAATTACGCATTTGTCCCTAGTTAAAAATAAATTTATGTTTTTGCCCCCAGCTAAAATTTACGAATTTCCCCTCGGTTCAAAATTACGATATCACCCTCAATTCAAAATTACGTTTTTGCCCCCAGTGCAAAATAAAATATGGTTTTCCCTAGCTAAAAATTAGGATTTTACTCTCGGGGAAAAAAAATTTATTTTTCCCCCAAATAAAAATAAAAAAATGACTTTGACCTAGCTAAAAATCGTGTCAATGAGCTACCTAACACTCTTTTTACTTTTTCTTTATAGCAAAACTATAGTACTGTTTTTTAAATTGGTTGAGAATTATTCGTCCATCGCATCGAATCGCAACTATTGCGGGGCATCACCTAGTTATGTTTAAAGTTATTAAAAAAATATGGTGTTTTTGGTATACAGTTATTTTTTTTCTTATTCCATTCCATTCCATTCCATGCTGGTGGGGGGTTTTTAGTTTTCCAGTCTTCTTTTTTCTTATTCCAATATTTTGTAACGGGTCCGTGTTTCCAAAGGCCAAAACAACTCAGTAGCCAGTCGGTGGTGATATTTAGCCCAGTCTTCTTTTTTCTTATTCCAATCCGGTGGGGGAGATTTTTAGTTTTCCAATCTTCTTTTTTCTTATGCCAATATTTTGCAACGTTTCCATGTTCTTTATGTTCCCAAAACAAAACAAGAAAAATGGAAAAGGGAAAAGGAGTCTTTTCCATACTTTTCCACACATCATCAACTTAAAATTCCCACCTTCGCCTTCTTCTTCATTCAACTTCGATTCACTGATAGTATGGAGGTCACAGCATTAGCTTCCGTCAAATGTAATGAGCCTGAAACAGCCCTCATCACCCCACTCTTAGGTAAGCACTTTGTTTTAACCCGAACAGACATTTTTTCAATTGTTTTAACCCGATTTTGTTTATCAAGTTTTTCCGCACTCATCAACAGGAATCAACCAGACGCAGTCACAAACTTACTGATATCGAACAATTCAGCTGAAGAAAGGCGAAACACCCATCGGCCCAACACTATAGTGTAAGCTCATTGATCATTAGATTTATATCCACTATATATAGTATCATCTCTCTGATATCGTCGTAACCAACTTTTAATCTTTTTTTTTTTCAATTAACTGATTCACACACTTTTCTTGGCTTGTGATTGGTATACATTTTATTTGTAGGTTTGGATCTGTGAATGTTGAAAACCAACTTGAGTTGCTTATCAATGTCACTGAAAATCCCAACGACCAGGATGAACACATCACAGGGTATAAGTTTGTTCCCCTGTTTTATTTGAAAAATAGACATACAATAACTTCTTTCCTATATTTATTTATCTACAGTCTGTTTATGTTTTTGGGATTCTTGCCTTAAAATATGAGTGGTATCTTTGGTATCATCACGTTTAAAGCCGACATCTCCAAAACCCTTATGATCTTCTTGATTTGCATGCAAAGAAGGCTGCTACACCTTCCCGTTCGTCCAAAGTCCTGTTGTGCCCTGCGACCCCCAAATACCATTGCCATCTGATCCTTTCAATTCCTTATGTTGGATCGCTAGACACCAAGCCCATTTAACTTATTTATTTCATTGTGACTTTCCAAAAAAATATATTTGCCAATGCCATGTTCAATTTAGTTGTACATCACATCAAAGTCAAAAACCTTTTAATTTCCATAACATAACTAGATGTAATAAATATATGTATTTCTTTTATTAAGCTAAATTTATGTAGCCTTGATTATGAATACATATTTTTATATCTAATTTGATCATTCTAGCTCGTTTTAATCTTAACCAGTGGCGGACCCAGGAATTTTTTCATGGGGGTGCGGAACATTTTTAAAAATTTTAGGCCCCAAGATATATAAATAAAAAATCGGTTCGTATCGGGTCGGGTCGGGTTAAAAATTTTAGGCCCCAAGGTATATAAATAAAAAATCGGTTCGTATCAGGTCGGGCCGGGTCATGTAAAACAAAAGAATATCGAACTAAATTTATATAATCATCAAAAATATGTCAAACCTTGTTACAAACATAATTAAAACGTCACCCTACTGGTTTTCATTTTTTGAAATCTATCCAAAACATGGCTTCATAACATATTACATAATATATCAACTATTCAAGCCCTAGAAATCATAATGTAAATAATCCTAAAAATCATCTAAACAGCATATACACCATAAAAAGAAAAAGCCAAACATTCTTCACTAACAAATATAACCTACCAGATCTACTCGATCTACTTTGTGGTGTATGTGGCTATAAAAAAAGGCAGAATACCATCACTAACAAAATATAACCCACCATATAACATAATGAAAAACAAAACGAAGCACATGTCTACTGTCATGGTTAGTATGCGGCTAATATCAACAAAAAAATCAACCAAAATTCATCAAAAATAACAAAGAAATTTACCCGTGTTCGATCGACGGTGGTATGGTGGCTGATTACGGTGGAATAGAGAGAGCGGGAGAGAATATGTAAGGGTTTTGGGCTTGGTTATTTTATTTTAGTTTGAAATATTATTGATTTGTTGGGTTTGTTTATTGGGCTAAGACTTAGTAGTGGGCTAGTTAAAGGTATTGGGTATTTGGGTTTAGTTATTTAGGTATTAAAAGTTATATAATTTAGGTAGTATTTAAAAAAAAAATAAGAGTTTACTAAAAAAAATTAAAATATAAATTGATAACACTTTTTACCTAAGGGGTGCAGACGAAAAATTCCAAGAGGTGCGGACGGAAAATTCCAAAGGGTGCGGACGAAAAATTCCAAGGGGTGCGGACGAAAAATCCCAACGACCAAGATGAACACATCACAGGGTATAAGTTTGTTCCCCTGTTTTATTTGAAAAATAGACATACAATAACTTCTTTCCTGTATTTATTTATCTACAGTCTGTTTATGTTTTTGGGATTCTTGCCTTAAAATATGAGTGGTATCTTTGGTATCATCGCGTTCAAAGCCGACATCTCCAAAACCCTTATGATCTTCTTGATTTGCATGCAAAGAAGGCTGCTACACCTTCCCGTTCGTCCAAAGTCCTGTTGTGCCCTGCGACCCCCAAATACTATTGCCATCTGATCCTTTCAATTCCTTATGTTGGATCGCTAGACACCAAGCCCATTTAGCTTATTTATTTCATTGCAGCCTAAACACAAATACTAAATCAAAGCCACATGAATTTCCAAAAAATATATTTGCCTAGTTCAATTTAGTTGTACATCGCATCAAAGTCAAAACCTTTTAAATTGTGATCTCGAAACACCTGTACTAATATCAAAACACAATTTTATTTTTCTTTTAATTTCCATAACATAACTAGATGTAATAAATATATGTATTTCTTTTATTAAGCTAAATTTATCTAGCCTGATTATGAATACATATTTTTATATCTAATTTCATCATTTTAGCTCGTTTTAATCATAACCCGTATGATAATAAAACCACACTAAAAGACCATATTTTCTAATATTATCAATGCATTTATAACATAATTGATATAAAATATAGTGTACCTAAAATGCACCGATCACCACTACCCTAACTAGCTCCTTTTCACATGAACAAACCATCTCAATCTCATCCTTTATCATGTCCGCTATACTACATTACCCTAAAAACCTCATTTTTCTAACCTTGTGAGGCCACACATCCACCTAAGCACTCTCATCTCTGCTACCATCATCTTGCACACATGTGTCTTCTTGATGACCCTGCTAAATGCTTGTATGTCCCATATAGCATAGCACATCTAAATGCAACCCTATAAAATTTTCCCTTTATAATTTAGTTGGCAACCTCTTATCGCACAACGAGCTACTCTCCACCTACACCAGCCAACATGAATAGCATAGGCTATGTCACTATCGATCTCCCCATCCCTTTTCACAAATTATAGGAAATGATAAAGTATTGTTTCTTAGTTATCTCTCCTGGAATTCAAAATAATATATTGTTCATTTAGGTAGATAACTGCTTCTACAAACCCTCGAGCAAACTGTTGACTCCCAATTCAATAGCTTTGATCCATTTCAGTTATATAAACAAAAAAGGACCAAAAGTAAGGATGTATCGTTTGATTGTGTGTTTTTTTATTAATTTATGTTACCTTGTTAGGAAATATATGGATTCTTCCATTTTTTTGACGATAAATATGTAAAAAAAAAAATTAACCTCATGGATTGTGTTTTAAATTGCTATATATATTCTTCGATAGAGCCTGTTAAAAATTCATGTCCTGTGACTGAAATAAGTTTCAGATTGCACTTCTCCGTCAAAGCTATGGAGATCAACTTTACAGCATTTGCATTTCAGATTTCAAACATCTTTTTATTTGTTCCTCTGTTTTCCTTTTCCAGATTTCACATGCTTCATAAATTATAATACATATTTCCATTTCAAACAATTCAATTGTGCATTTAGTGAAAACAAAATACACACTATCCTTTGCGAGTAGTGTAAGGCTGGAAGGTGTGGTGTGGTGTGGGGAGGACGGGCCGCCACGTCACGGCCACGTAAGCGGGTGTGAGGATGGGCCTAAAGGGGATGGACCTAGGGTGTGGGGGATGAACCTCTTTATATATATGTATGTATAGGTGTGTGTGAGTGGGTGAGGCCCGACTTGGGTGGCGAGCAGCGGACGACGGCGACGGAGCAAGGGGGTGGAAGTTTTGGGGCGGCGGCGACAGAGCAAGGGGGTGGAAGTTTTGGGGCGGCGGTGAGAGGACGGGCATGGGGACGAGCCCCATACCTTCTAGTCCAAGTGTTCTTTGAGTTGTAATTGCATCGAGTAAAGGAGCGATGTTTCTGATTTTGAGTTGATAACATAGATTGATTGTTGTTGGGATTAGATCATTAGAGGTGCGCAAAAAACCGGTTTGAGAACAGGAAACGACAACCCGAACCGGTCGACACACAAATCGATTTCTAACTGAGGTTTGGGTTCCGCTCCTTGAAACCGAACCAAATGGTAAAAAACTGTCAAAACCGGCTTGAACCCAAATCAAACCGGTAATAAAATTGGTCAACAAGCCGACTGAACCCAAACATGTTTAAAATCAAAACCGGTTTTGACCTTTTGTTGACCAATATGAACCGGTTTAAGATTACGAACTGATTTGGGCACCCCTCTATTTGGGATTCTTGTCTTAAATCTTTGGGGAGCATTATCATCCTTTCTTTGTATGGTCCATAACACGATCTCATATTGGAATAAATACAAGCTCATATATTTACTTGCTGTAAACTTGATCCCAACAACCCGACCCAGAACCTCATCAGCCCAGTATGTTTAAGAATACAAATGCAGTACGAGGTTTAGCTGATGTATCCAAACTACCAACGGATTGAATTTTGAAATTAATTTCAAATATTCACAAACCAAATTCAAATTTCGAGGGTTTTTTTTTTTTTTTTAGAATTCAAACAATTTAGGAACTTTAGTTGATGTATAACACAATTAAAAAAAAAAAAAAAAACAAAGTTGCTAGACTGCTAGTAAATCCAACTAACTTAATTAACTGACTTCATCCGATTGTGTTCAATATTTTCCTTTATTCCCAAAGTCTTCTTGGGAAATTTCTAAGATGAAACCTTTGTGGTATTAAAATTCTTATAATTCTTGATCTGTTTAGATTGTTATCATCTTAATAATATTGAACTATTAATTTCTTCCGGTTCTTCAATTGAACCTACAAATATTTGCAAATTTAACGTGTAGGAGATGGCAGAGGGCTGTGTTTTTGTTATCTTTTCAAGGTTTTTACTCCTCAATCGTTTGCATTATTTTCTTTGAAGTTATTTAGCACTCAACAGTGGAACTCTTCCACATCTAGTCACAGGCGCAGGGATTTCAAACAACTTAGTTGAAGAAAATTGCAATCATCCTCACACTCACACTGTGGGGTAAGCTCTTACTCTATTTAAAACGTTTGTCCAATTATTATTACACTTATAAGTAAATATGTATCTTTTATGATATAACTAGTCTTATTTATATGAACTTGGACATGACTGTTCTTGATTTTTTATGATGTTCATCATGATTATTGCCTTATAACATCTATTCGGTATCAAGATAGAAACCATTTATATATACATATTTCAACCGTTGTTCTTGTTTCGTTGTAAACAGGCTTGATCAATCCATTGACATTAGTGATGAAGAAGGAGGAGGAGGAGGAGGAGGAGGAGGAGGAGGAGGAGGAGGAGGAGGAGGAGAAGAAGGAGTCACCAACAATGATCCAAGCATTTTAGGAATAAGTGACCAACGAACTACAAGGTAAGCTCGGTTACGTTTCACTCGTGCCTTCGAAGATTTGAGTTTTTCCTATTTTGCTTATATATGTCTTTGTTTTATCTAAACCAGGTTAGATGCCCCTATAGTTGATTCGCGTGCGCTGTCCATAGTTATAACACTGTTGATGGCTGTTTGCTTCAAGCTTCAACTTGGAATACACAATCCTCTTGGCATTGCAAAGCCCTATATGCTTGTAATAATTGTTGGGCTTGGCATCGCTTACGCTACTTACTGTATCTGGTCTTGGATAAACGACCGTTCAGATTACAAGATGCTAAAAGGCCTTTACTATGTCGCTTGCAACCTGGTATTCATCACACTGTTGGTGGTGTTATTCACCACAACCTAGATTGGGCATCGCTACATTACACTTTTGGTTTTTTAAACCACATTTATTTGGACTTAATTATGAACTGTTTTTGTTGTTAGTGTTTTCTCTAAAGACTTGACTTTGTATTTGTGTTGAATCATTGTGAAACTTTCCATGTTGTACATGCTATATGCTTTTACTTGCTATTTTATGAACTTATATTTTTTTTATGCCATGTGCTCCTCCATTTACATTTCCTTATATTTTTTTTATGAAATTATATTTTTTATGCCATGAACTTATATTTTTTTATGCTACCGGTTCTAGGACTAAACGGAATCCACAGTCACTAATTCCCATTTTCATACACGGTAATTCCAATTGTTGAAGACGACCTGATGGTTTCTGATGCTCAGTTTTAACTTGCGAACAAGTTAAACCCAAATTGTTGAAGATAACCGTAAATGGAAGCCAAGCATTTGTGGCTTACAGTCCGTAAGACACAAAAATTAAGAATGTCAATTCTAGTCCCTTAACTTTCGTATTTAATCCATTGGCAACTTTGATCATTATCGAGACTCGTGTCGCAATCCGGGTTGATCCGAGGATAACAGTTGTTACATCAGACTACCTCCCAAAGCCATATTGTCTCTCCTTATAGAATTTCTTGCAAATTCAAGGTCAAATTGGCTATGTTTGTTATTCATGTCATAATCTATATTTGGTTAATGGCAATTTTCTAAAAAAAAAAACAAACTAAAATCCCTATGAATATTATAAATTATAAATTAGCAACTACTTTAAGCTTGGATGGGTTGTACCCTTGGCTTTGGGTACTTTTAAAAAAAAATTGGTTGTGGCTTGTAACTTATGCTTCTTTGATGTACAGGGACTTGAAGCCGGGGCGGTTGTTAGGGCTTTACACGTGTTGTATCATTTGTTCTTCCCTTATAAACCATTCTTTCCTTTCTTTTTCTCTCATCACCTTCTCTGGTTTATGATTTATCTCACCATGAAAGACGCGAATTAATCGTTCTCTGTGTGCTACTACGAAGATGCAAAGGAATCGCCGTTCGTCGGCTTGGAATTGTTCTCCTCTCGGCTTCGGTTGAATTCCATTTTCAAAGGTTTGGTTTTTCTGATATAGAATCCCGAATCGGTGTTCGGCAGAGGTCTTTTGATGATGATGTCTACTACACAGGGGCGGACCTGTAGTGTAAACGGGCGTAGCCCGGGCTACGGCTCAAGTTTTTACGAGTAGTGTAAAAAAAAAAATTCTGATTTTTATACACAGGACACCCCTGAACAAGTACGAGGACACCCCTAAAAAATTTTGGGATACCCCTGAGTTGAAGGTCTAGTTCCGCCACTGCTACTACAGTTTGATTCTCTTTTCGTTTTGTTTGTTTGGGCTTCTGTTATAAAACCCTAGGTCGATTTTTGTTGTTTTTGATGCCTGGAGTTTCTAAGGATTCGATTTGCTTCCATTTTCGACAGTGTGATACAAAACCCCAAACCGGTCTGTTACTATTTGCTTCTCTTTTCGTTGTTGTGGTTTCTGATATGAAATCCTAAGTCGTTGGTTGTTGACGACTTCTGATGATGAAATCATCTCTGTTTGAGGTTGTGATGAATGTGTAAGTGTGATATTTAGACTCTATGATGTGTATTGCAAACTGATACAACACATTTTAACCTAAAGAGAAAAAGAAAGACATTTGATTTGGACCATCATTATTACTTCTCATCTTTAGTTCTAGGCCACTGGGTACAAAAGATGACGAGAATGTCTTGCTGCCTTTCATTTTCTAATAATCAACTTAGTTATAGATAAGTTCATTAAGGATCAGGGGAGCTCATATGAGCAGAATTAGTAGGTTGTAGGGAAAGAAGGATAGTTAACTTGTCGTGTCAGCAAAAGGTGAACAATTTTGAGTTCCATATGAAAATCTGGATTTAGTTAAACAAGACTCATGGGACAAGAAAGAGTTAAAGACAATATTTTATTGCTTCTGAGTAGACGTGGGAGGCATCAATTAGGTATGAACTAGATCGAATGTCATACACATGAGAAAACATGTTTCCGGGTTCAGTCTTGGATTCATAGGTTATAATTTGAGAACAGTTTGTTGTTTCCGAAGGCTATTATGACTGTGGTTAAAGGGTGTTGCTTGGCATGTCATAAACGAGGACGGCAAATGCGATGTTTTTCAGTTGCAACCCGTGTTGCAGCCAAAACGGTCCAATAGCCAAATCTGAGCGGAATCGTTTTCCCTTTGAGGTTGTTGGTAAATCATATTGTGTTTTATGTATAATGCTACTCTTGTATTCATTCTGCAGTATAACAGAGGGCTTTTGGATAGGAAGCGGAAGGCAGCAGTAGTTGATCATCATGTTTGGCAGTCGTCTGCGTTGATGATGCACAACATAGATAGTGTACCACCACCCGTGCAGCCTGATGTCAATGGACCCGTTTTCGCCTAATGTGAAGTTCATCCTTGTAGGGACACTCGACCTGGTTTGGGACTTATTATTCATTTCTTTATGCAATCAACTTATCAAAGTTTTTGAATTTGCATATCTTGTAATTATACCATCAGTTTATATTATGTGAGCTTTCTACCCCTAATCTCTTATTACCTTCTACATTTTACTTGAATTTGTTAGTGATGGCTTGTAGTTATCTCATTTATTATAGATATTGGTACTAATATGTTGATGTTTGCATAATTATTTTGTTTTAGTGATGACAGTTGCATATACTTGATGTTTGTAGGTTGGGAGCAACATCAAACTGAAGCAAAGATAGTAGGAAGAGTGGCCTTATAACACTTGAAAAATTAACACTAATGAAAAAGGAAATGACTAAGGAGATGCTACTTTGGTTTGTGTGGAAGTTCAAATGGATCAGAAAAGTAGGGAAACCTAAGTTTCGCTTCAAAGCGTGTGTAGGGTACTCACTGGGTTATTTCGGTTATCTAATGAATTGTACAATAATAGACTTATTAGATGGACATATATATATTTTGGTTATCTATGAATTGTAAAATAATAGACTTATGACTTTCTAACTGTTCAGATTATATGATTTACATAAATAGTGATTAACGCCGAGGGCCAAAAAAATTACGCACCACGAAGTTAAGAGGTTCGCTTAATGTCATACTCTATCCCCCTATTTTTATGTTTCGACCTTCGTTGCTTGCGCCGCAACGCGCGCGAGTCGAATTTCTAGTTAACATTTAAAACATAATCCATTTTAAGTGTAGCTTTCCTTTCGGACGAAGGAATGAAATTTGTAATCACTTATGTTTAAGGTTAAATTTTGTGCATGTCATTATTATTTTTTTGAACGGCCAATGAATCCTCCAAATGGGTTAATGGCGAAATTCACCACATCGGGATACACTCGTCTCTGAACCGGGGAAAACCCTCACCTAGCCCCTAGGGTCGAAACCCATGAACACTCGCCCGAAGGCACGGCAGTGCGGTAAGGTAAAACTCGCTCAGTTCAAGGATTGAACTAGCGATCTCCACCTATTCACCTAGTCTCCCATCATCACCAGGTGCGGCAAAAAATAATGGGAATGACAATAATCGAACTTGTGTAACTTATTATTGGCAACAAAATGGAAGGATCCATCCGTTTCCTAACACAGTGACTAACACCTGCTTCCAAACAAAGTAGCATAAATCAACTAAAAACAAACATTCAAACGAATATATTGGTCCTTTTTTGTTTTTTTTTAAACGGCCAACAAAGTTAATCCCGGGCACTCTCGGGGCACCCACTGGACAAGCCCTCCATTATAGGCCCATTTACAAATCATTTTTTATGGTATAGAATTTAGCCCACTTGGAATTAGGTTTATTGAACCCAATACTAATTTGATTTTTTTTTAAATAATAACAAAACATAACGGAAGGGCACATTTTTTCAAGCTCGAACAGGGTATGCGAATTCTCAGAGACACCTCTGATGACAATATGCTCGAGGTTTTTTTTGAAGCACTTTGCTAAAGAGCCAACTTGAGCTTGAAGAGTGAAATTTGATCTCGGGCTTGTTTATAAAATAAGCTTATTTGTAGGCTTGGGTTTGTATAAGCTTGGCTCGACTCGATTAAAAAATAACAACTAATTTCTTATAATACTAGGTTTCTTATAATAATATTTTTGTTTTAAAATTTAATTATTTCGTATGAATTCGTAGGTTATGTATCAAAACCATTTAACTAAATATCAATTATATAAACTAGAGTTAAGGTAAGCCCGCGCTTTGCGGCGTGCGATGATTTTTCCAGCGATGTTGCGGTGATTCAGTCGATATCATTTCGGTTCGTTATGCACAGAAAACATGATTAGTGTCGTTTCAATTTGTCATGGTTTTCTAATAGTGCCGGCACCCGGTATAGAACCAATAATAATAAGAGAAGGTAATCATGAAGGTAAAAAGTAAAAAAAAAAAAAAAAACGTAAAATAGTAAAGAAAAATGTAAAATAATAATAATAATAATAATAATAATAATAATAATAATAATAGTCTTTCTGTACTTGTAAACAAAAATTCTTTTTGGACACGTGTCATTCTTTAGTAATTTCTCACCTTTATTTTTTTTTTATTTATCTCTTTTATTAAATAATAATAATATTAAACATCAATTTAACTAAATCTATCTATTTATCTCTTTTGTTTTCACTAGTGGGAAGGCCCGCGCGTTGCCGCGGGTATTTATGATTTTTTGCCGCATGTTGCCCAACGAGTTCACATAGTTTATTTTTTAAACCAGTTTGTTAACACACTAATATAGCAATTAAGTATAAACAAAGAATTGACATAAAAAACAACAATCACTAAGGCTCTTTTTCTTTTAACGACCAACGATAAAAGCTCGCCTCCGTTTCTATATATGTTCGTAATTTCGATCATGTACTCGCTGAACATATTTTCAAGTAATTCTAAATGATATCAAGATCCATTTATGAATATTTCACACAATAGTATGATTTCTCCAAACCTGGGTGAACTCATGACTTTTGATGCCCAAATTGGATGCGTTACTCCCAAAATCGATAGTCCCGGAATTCGAGGTTGGGTACAAGTGCGAATTCAGGAAGGTTCCATTGCTAAGATTTTGGTAACTTCTATTACCGCTACCAGTGCTGCTTACAGCGGTGACACGTGTTGATAGTGCTGCTTACTATTGAAAGGAATGTGGTGACAATTGGGATGTTTGTTGTACCCATGTGCCTGTAGACATAGGGATGTATTCATGTTTCTGGATTTTCACATGTTATTAGTACAAAAGTTGTCCACGTATGCGGAGTGTTTGACACATAATCTTGACCGGTTTGATCAGAGGAACATCAGCCTTCAGCAACAAGTAGTTTATGGAATTAAACCACCAAAGGTTACCAGATGTCTACAGATATTCAGTTTGATCATTTATAAATTTTTGAGCTCACATTGTAAAAGTAGACAAAACTGGTTCCGTTCCATTGCACTCTTCTAAATACGTCTACTTTTTCCAACTTTGAATTTGCAAAACTAAAAAAACAACGCCATAACACTTGGCTTTTTCATAAAAAGATTGCTAAAAATGCTCAAAACGTAAATATTTCAAATTATATAAAGCTCGCCTGGATGTTTTTATCATGGTTATTGTGAGGACTAAAAATGGTCTTTAATACGAAAGTGGAATCATACAAGACCCCTCTGTTTGAACACCTCAAACATTGCAGATCCAATCTTTGCTGGCAATTCCACAACTGTCACACCAGCTTCCTTGAGGGTCCTGATTTTGTGTTGTGCAGTACCCTTTCCGCCTGATACTATGGCTGCAAATTCAAAGGGGGAATTACTTGAGGTAAAAGCAACCCTTTACACGGTATTAAACATTAACACAAAGGTATTTGCTTTAAAAAACTAACAAAATAAGTTCAGATGATTTGGAGAACAAGCAAGAATTTGGAACAAGTAAAATGCCGTTTTCGTTTTGAGGTTTTGGCCAGTTTTGCGACTTTCGTCCAAAGGTTTGTTTTTCTGCATCTAGACCCAAAAGGTTTGAAATGTTGCCATTTTCATCCGACTCGTTAACTCCATCCGTTTTTATCCGTTAAGTCAGGGATATTTTTGTCTTTTTTGTTAACCTAAAGGGTAGTTTGGTCTTTTTTTACTTTATGTACAAGCATTTAGCATAATGTACAAGTATTCAAAAGACCGAATTGCCCTTTTAGTTAACAAAAAAGACAAAAATATCCTTGTCTTAATGGAGAAAAATAACGAGCCGTATGAAAATGGCAATACATCAAACTTTTTGGATCCAGATGCAAAAAAACAAACCTTTGGACGAAAGTCGCAAAACTGACCAAACCTCGGGGACGAAAATGGCATTTTACTCATTTGGATAACTTAATCAGCATAAAGGGGTAAAACTGTTGATGATGTTGATGATGAAGCATGATCATAAAAAGTACTATTATAATAGATTGAATACCTCCGGCATGACCCATACGTCGACCAGGCGGAGCAGTAAGTCCAGCAATGAAGCCAACAATAAGCTTTTCAGTCCCACTTTCCTGTTTTCATATAATAAAAATAAAGGGATCATAAGACACTTGCACCACAAGTTTCTGCAACTAAACCTTATCATAAGCAGCATATTTCTGCCACGATGCATGTGGCGTTCGCAGTATTTGGGGATAGGCATCTTTCGCGCATCTCCATTTTTTGCCGTCGGTCCTTCGACACCTTCCTGGCTCTGGATCAAACTTCTTACCATAATATGTACAATATCCCAAAGCTTCAAAAAACAAGATTGCATACAATTAGTTAAAAAGTACAGAGTAATAAAATGATTCAAGATAACTTATGCATTAAAGATACACTGCTGGCAACTTTTCAAGGTTTCCTATTGAGATAACAATTTTAACTTTACTACTTACAGATAAATCATATTTTGCATCACAGTATATCGGTGAAAATTGCCACCACTGTGGGACTAAAAAAAGAACTACATAACTCACAAGAGGAAGATATATACAGATAACAGAAGAATGCACTGTTAATAATAAAAAAAAGATATTAAATAAATTCCAAATGATAATCTATCCATCATTGTGTTGTATATCCGTTAAACGGTGAACCGTTTCGACCCGTACCGTTTCGAATCGAACCGTTTCGACGCGTACCGTTTTGACGCGAACCGTTTTGACTCGTACCGTTTCGACGCGAACCGTTTCGATCGACCCGTACCGTTTCGACCAATACCGTTTCGAACCGAACAAAATTGCCCCTTGATGTACAATCTCTTAAAAAAAACATTTTTAACCAACCCGACCCGAAACACGTTACGACCTGTACCCGTTTCGACCCAAACCCGTTTTGACCCGAACCAAAACTGCCCCTTTTTTAATTGACCCATTTTGGCCCGAACCAGTTTTGACCCATGACCCGACCCGACCCGACCCGACCCAACCCTACCCGTTTGAGCTCTTAACAGTGCTGAATTAGGAAAAGCACCAGAAGAATACGATCGGCACCTTCTAAGAAACGGGCTGGTTGGATTTTGATCATGATCTTCCTATGCGGCCTTTTTGGATCTGGATTTACGGGCCCCTTGAAGCCCATCCCCCAATGAGTTCTCCGAGTGGAACTGTTTATCTCTTAATGGAGATGATGCTAGATTGTTTGATCCATTGCTAGATGTGGATCCCTTGAAAAAGAAGAGTTTCTTCATCATTTTGACCCTCGTAAATTCTCACTCGAAAACTAATCACAGAACTATCTGAAATTACAATAAAAAAAGCATGAATATGACTGTTTCAACAACAATTGAAATAAAGAACACCTTTAGATCTTTAACTAACATAGAAACAAGCTACTATAACAGCCGCATACCTCTGAAGTTGCCATGGAGTCTGATACCCCATAACCCATGTTAGTGTCCCTAGTAATTAAATTGGAAGTAGAAGTAAAGCATACCAGTTCTGATACAAAACATTTGCAGATATGACAATACATTCTTTAAGATGGAAAATAGAGCACTTACAATTTTAGATTTTAGTAAAATGATTTAAGATGTAATTCAACCTGTTTAAACCATACAATTTTAGTTTTTAGTCTTTTTTATATATTTTTTACCTGTTTGATATTGTCACCCGTTAAAACCCGCCACACAGTTACCATGCTGAACATTAGACTAGACAAAAATTGCGGAGCGGGTAGCATGGTGGGTGAAGACGGGTCCGGGTCAGAATGAGCCGATTGACTAAAAGGTAGGTAATGGTCGGAAGGGGCCGATTTCAGAAATAAGTATTTAATAGATAATGAGCCAATGTAGTAATTTTCAACCCAACCCTTTCCCGCTAATTCAGTGCTTCCCTTGGAACACCCAATACCTCACGAATTGCAATCAGTACAATATCTATCACACAACAAATCTCAACCAGCACCAATAATCAAATTTCACACAACAAACAAAAATCTAAAAAAAAGAAATAAAACTCAGATTCAGAAAATGACGCACACCTGTCGCTGGATGATTCGACTTCAAGCTTTCACATGCGTATTTGTTCAAATCAACAACGCAACTCTACAACAAACATTAATATATATTTAGAGATTTTTTTACTGTTCGTATTTCATCAGATGTAAACCATAATTCAACCAGTTCACACATCTCAACCTTAATATGCATCAAAACAACCACAAATCTAAAATAACAAAGAATAGGGATCCGAAAACTCACCGACGTGATAAGTTATGAGGTTGGTAAGAAAAAAACCTTGAAAATAGTTGAACCTTACCACCTAGCAATGCATTTGCAAACAGCAAGCGACTTTATAGCTTCTGACATCATCAGCGACACACCAACACACATAAACGGTTCAGATCTACAAGATTCAGTAAAACAATCAGCTAGCTTACCTGCTAAAATCACGAAAATGCTCACAAATCATTGTAACCAATAAAACTATTAACAACATACAAAGATAGATTTAGGGCTACAAATTATCGATTTAAGGCTTATCATCTTTCGGAAATCGAATTAAAGAGAATACATTTTTGACAGAGATGGCAGTCTTGCACTGAAAGGGCTCGTCGGAACCCTAATCGTCTCGCCAGAAATCTTCACAACGCCATGTTAATTTCTGTCGCCGTAAAGTCACTCCAACTCGACCTGAATCAAACATGTGAAACATGTGAACCACAAGATTCATCTGCCCGAATCCTAATAACCCTGACTTGCGACAGAACCCTAAAGCCACCGTTGTTGGAGGATGACGCGTAGGGTTTGTTCTATAGATGGTTGAACACACTGCCATGGTTTCGATTACACTCAGATGGTTTCATTCTTCAGGAGGTTTGGAAGAGAAAGAGTGACAAAATGTTTCCTTAGAAGAGAAACCATCGGTCTCTCTATCAAGTTGTACTACCTGTGAGGAATAGTCGAAGAAGGAAGAGACGTACAATGGGAACTGAAAAGCTTTCGACAATTACGAAGGAGTAGGTTTACTATTATACCCTTGTGGTGTCTTAAAATGTTGGTTTCTTTACAACTTTGCCCCTATAAAACAAGCTTACATTAGTTGTACATATTTCTTTAAGAGTTGGACGCAATATAAAATTACATTTGTGTACGTCACTTCTTCTTTTTATAATAGTATAGATAATCTGAAATTGATTTCTTTTTTAACTCTAAAGTTTAAATCTTTGGCAATTTAAGTCTAAAGTTTCAATCTTTGGTATTTTAACCCCTTTGATTAATTTGATTTTTCACTTCTAATTCAAAAGTTTTCATCTTTTGCAATTTACCCTTTAATTTTTTTTTTTACTTTCAACCTAAAGCTTTTCATCTTTCGCAATTTAATCTCAACACTTTTTTTTACTTTCAACTTTAGTCTCTTATATACCTTTCATCTTTCATAAGTTCTCCGTTTAATGTGTCGTTCTAAATTTTTGAGTTAACACGTCGCAACGTGCGTGTGGGGTTCAATGTTTTTCAACTATTTTTTTCCTGTTTGACATGTCCATCGCAGCGCGTCTATTTTTCCCGTTTGATAGGTCTGTCACAACATGCGATTAATTATTTTTTTATCGGTTTTACACACAGGCTTGTGGTCATGTGAGAAATATTTGCCTTTCATCTAACATAATATATAATTAATGAATCCCCGCCGCGACGGATGGTAATTCTAGTAATAATAATAATAAAATCTTTTTGCACTCACCCAATGGTCATATACGAAACTAATAAACTCGATAAATAAACATCTGGCACAAACTCCTCAATTAAAGAAGGTTACTTTTGGGCTGTTTTTTCGCTGAAATATTTACAACATTGATAATAAAGGGACGCTTTTGTGATAAAATATAGTAATTTTATTTTTATAATAATATATAGCTTTTTATTAATTTTTTAATATTATAATAGTTTATTATTATATTTATTCTTAATAACGTATTTTTATTTTATTTTTTTCATTTTTAAACCATATTTTTAAACCAATTCTTTTTAATATTTTATTTTTCTTTTTTAGAACATATATTAATTTATTAATTAATTTGATATTTCTTAAATAAATTACGTTTATCACTTTTTTTCTAAAACTTAAGTACATACTCGTTCTAATGGTTTGGCTTTTTAAACAACATATTTTATATTCAAATCACGTTTGTTTTACATTATCATTTGCTTGCTTTCGCCGCACCGCGCGGCGTAAAAAAAACTAGTTATATTATATTATTCTATATATTAAAATACATCCTTAGCTACAGTATTCATTATTCCCTTCCTTTTTCTTTTAATTACAAAATTGTCATCAACTCACATGTTTAACTTTTCCTTCTTCATGACATTTTGTAATTAACTCCTCTTTGAGTGATATTTTAACCATCTCAGAATACTTCTTTTTATTTTTATATTTTAACCACCTAGGTTTTGGTTCTTACCATTTTTACCCTCTCAACTTCTGTTAGTTTTTGTAAGCCCCTTAAACTTACTATATCATTTATGTAATAATTAATACATTTATAAGTCTCTTTAAAAGTAAAACATCGAATTAATGACATTTATATAAGTTTCAAAACTTTACAACGACATTCACCAACGTTTCCAAACATGTTGTTCAGCCAAACATGTTGTTCAGAACCCTACATCCTTAAGTTTTTAAAACCTACAAATACATATTTACAAGAGTTGATAACACAACATTTGAGTTTGTTGTGTGACAAAAGTAATAGTTTTCATTTGCGGAAGCTCCTTTATCTACAAATACTTATAAGCTCGAAACTCCCATAAGAAATCCATCGCCCTTTTTGAATCAAACATAATCAATAACTATTTAATTCATTTCCACCTTGTTACATGCAAATTTATATTACACATACTTAATCACAAGTAATGTGTTGTTTCTTTCTAGGTTTGGTCAAGTACATATCTTGCCTTACCTTTCTCACTTAGTGTATTTCCCGGGTTCGAACATAATAGTACACTCCTCCCATACACTTTTGTATAATTTACATCATCTAAATCTGTAAATTTAGATTCATTTATAAGTAACTCTTACCAGATGTCTTAATCAAGCTTTGAAAGGAACACACTTTGTCTTAACGAGGCTCTGATTACCAACATGTAAGCCCCTTAAACTTACTATATCATTTATGTAATAATTAATACATTTATAAGTCTCTTTAAAAGTAAAACATTAAATTAACGACATTTATATAAGTTTCAAAACTTTACAACGACATTCACCAACGTTTCCAAACATGTTGTTCAAAACCCTACATCCTTAACTTTTTAAAACCTGCAAATACATATTTACAAGAGTTGATAATACAACACTAGAGTGTGTTGTGTGACAAAAGTAATAGTTTTCATTTGCGGAAGCACCTTTGTAATGTGTGTTTGGTTCTCTAACAAGGCTTGATCATCATCCGTAAGTCTACACCTTTACCAATAACCAAAATTTATCAAAACATTAGTTATTTGAGCTTATAATATGGTTTAACAAGTTTATAACGTCAAAACTCAGCAAATAAACAAGTTTTTGCAGGTCTGAGCATTGGTCGCGGGGCGCGACAGATGAAGGCCTAGCCTTCGCGGGCCGCGAGGGCCGTCGCGTGTCGCGACACCTTCCTGGGTCACCGTTGCGTAGCGCGACAACATAGTTTTTACAGCGGGTTTGTTTTACAAACCTACGTTTTTCCAGCTGTGTTCCCTTTTACAAAATTTTTCATAACTTGTTCATTTCTAATCCGAATTAGGTCACGTTTCTTTCTACGCGACCGTAATCGGACCATCTATAACATGGAATCAAAATCCAACATATGATTAAACAATTTTTCTTACTTTAAACACTTGGTTTATAGGAATTTTCCTAATTATTCGACCGTTTACATTAATGAGGTATAAAGTGTACTTATAAGCTCGAAACTCCCATAAGAACTTCATCTCATCATACTTATACGTTACGACACATTATACTAAAAACTCAAGTGTCGATAACATGGTACATATGTCCTAATTGTCCGGTTTAACTTAATTAGCGACATTTATCACTTTAACTTACCAAAGTTTAATACGATTTTGACCCGTTTGATTTCACTAGCGAAATCCATCGCCCTTTTTGAATCAAACATGTAGTATTCGAGTCAATTTGACCCGTTTAAACTTTTAAGTGGAATCCACCACTTTCATCATTTATTCACTATCGAATCTCTAACATTTTTCTCATCCAATTATTACATACGAATTCCTTCGCTTAGTAATAACCAACATTATGACTAGATCATTATTCTTCAAATAAATAGCATAAATAATAACAATACTTTACGAAGCGTATAGCCACGCACCTTTTCAAAGCTTTCCTTTTAAGCGGGTATCCGTTCCGCCTTGCCCACTTGATGAACCACCCAAATCACCTATATAATTTGATTCGAATATATTGTTTAGAACTCATAGTTCAATATTCGATATTTCATTCTTTTAGCTAATCAATTTAGCGATTATTTCATATTGTTCAAGCAATCCAATTCATTTAGACATTTCATCGAACATCTTAAGGGCATAATTATTATAACACCATTATCATGTTCATGATTATCTAATTAACCATATCAAACATCATTTGCATACTAATATGATTATAACACCATAATCAACACTTGAGCTTGCATCATATCATGCAATTAACATCAGTTATCATAATGAATCAAGTAGTTATCGAAAACCCATATAATCCAAGTATGATAAATAGCAAGACTCATGAATTATGACATGAATGAATCAATTTATTGTCTAAGACTTGTTCCTAGACTTGTGTTCATCCTAATTTACCCATAACATCCATTAATTCACCACTAATTTCTGTTATGAGAATTCAAAAGTCATCACAACATCATCATATCTAAAGATTTAACATACCTTGTGACCTACTAAGTATGAGGATCACAAATTCAGCCTTGATTCGCCTTCAATTTGGTTTTATTTTTTGGATTTTGAGTGAATTTAGAGGAGTTAGGGTTTTGAAAGAGATAGAGTTCGTCCCTGGGTTTTTGATCGATCTGGACACACATAAGGTGTGTGTCTTTGATGTTTATCCAGGTTTTAACAAAATAACTTTCATAATTTGCACCTTTGGCCCCTCAAATTTCCAAGTTTTATAAGAAAGGTTAAAATACTTTGATTTCCCCATCTTTATTAATATTTTGACTAGGTTAATTATTCCTAGTTTCTATTCTCATTATTTTATTATAAATTTTATAACTTACATATGTACACAAACATATATAGTTTAATAATTTAGGAGTGTTACAAGTCTATCTCCCTTAAAAGGATTTCGTCCTCGAAATCGGTATACGTACCGAATAAGGAAGGGTATAAGCGTCTCATATCCTCTTCGGATTCCCAAGTGGTGTCCGGTCCCTTCCGATGTTCCCACTTGACTTTAACTTGTTTACTTTCTTTGTTTCTTAAGTTTTTAACCTTTTGATCGAGAATTGCAATTGGCTTCACGACATAATTCAGTTTATCATCAACTTCTATGTCGTCATAGCTTATATAAGCTGTTTCGTCGGCTAAACATTTTCGTAGATGCGAAACATGGAAAGTACTATGTATACTGCTCAACTCTTCTGGCAGTTCAACTCGGTACGCTACTTTACCCACACGCTCTACGATCTTGAACGGCCAAATAAATCTTGGACTTAATTTTCCCCGTTTTCGGAATCAGATAACCCCTTTCCACGGAGATACTTTAAGCATAACCATATCACCAACCTGGAACTCGATTGGCCTTCGTCTTTTATCCACGTAGGACTTCTGCCGATCTTGAGCAGCTTATAAATGAGCCCGAATCACTTCAATCTTTTCATTAGTGATACTGACTATATCTTTGTGAGCTAATTCTCGTGGACCCACATCACCCCAACATACCGGGGTTCGACACTTTCTGCTGTAAAGCATTTCATATGGTTCCATTCAACTAGGGGTAGATAGATATCCCAGCTACCACCAAAATCAATAATACATGCTCGTAGCATATCCTCGAGTGTTCGAATAGTTCTTTCACTCTGCCCATCGATTTGTGGATGATATGCGGTACTAATGAATAAATTAGTGCCCATCTCCTCTTGAAAATCGTGCCAAAAGTTTGAAGTAAAGCGCGTATCTCTATCCGATACGATAGACACCGGTACTCCATGGTGAGATATAATTTCATTCGTGTATACTTCCAACATCTTCTTGGAAGTGTATGTTTCTCGAATTGGAATAAAATGAGCACTCTTGGTCAATCTGTCAACTACTACCCATATAGCATCAAATCCACGTGATGTTCTTGGTAGTTTAGTTAATAGATCCATAGTAATGTGCTCCCACTTCCACACCGGAATGTCTAACGGCTGAAGTTTACCGTAAGGCTTCTGGTGTTCTGCTTTTACTTGTAAGCAAGTTAAGCATTTTTCCACATACTTCGTGATGTCTCGCTTCATTCCGAGCCACCAATAATTTTGTTTCAAGTCCTTGTACATCTTGGTAGCTCCCGGATGAATAGAATAGCGGGACTTATGGGCTTCATCAAGAAGAAGAGTTTTAACATTGCAAGTGTTTGGAACCCAGATTCGATCGAAACGGGTTTTCAATCCATTACTATTATCTTTCAAGTCTTTAAGCTGACCCACCATTCTTTCCTTTTTCAAATTTTCTTCTTTTACAGCTTCAGTTTGCGCCTCTTTAATTCGTTCAAGTAAACCCGAGGTTACTACTAACTGCATCGACTGCACCCGAATAGGTGAATATTCTTCTTTTTGGCTCAGTGCATCTGCAACTATGTTGGCTTTTCTGGGATGATAATGAATTTCACAAACATAATCCTTCACCGTCTCTAACTAACACCGTTGTCTCATATTTAACTCCTTTTGATCAAAAAGTACTTGAGACTTTTGTCGTCAGTGAAAATAGTACATTTCACACCATATAAATAATGCCTCCATATTTTAAGGCAAAGACTACTGCCTCCAATTCCAGATCATGTGTCAGATACTTCTTTTCATGAATCTTTAATTGTCTTGAAGCATACGCAATCACCTTTCCTTTCTGCATAAGTACACACCCGAGACCAAGCTGGGATGCGTCAGAATAAATGACCATGTCTTCAGTCCTATCTGGTAACGTTAATACAGGGGCACTGGTCAATTTTTCTTTAAGAATACGGAAGGCATCTTCTTGTGCACTACCCCATACAAATTTCTCATCTTTACGGGTCAACTTAGTTAGTGGTGTTGCAATTTTGGAGAAATCTTGTATAAATCTCCGATAATAACCCGCAAGACCTAGAAAACTCCTAATCTCTGATGGATTCTTTGGAGGTTTCCATTTAGACACAGCTTCTATTTTGGACGGATCTACTGACACTCCATCGGAACTAATAACATGTCCTAGAAATTGTACCTCACGTAGCCAAAAGGAACATTTTGAAAACTTTGCATAAAGTCTCTCACGCCTAAGCGTTTCAAGTACTTCACGCAAATGACATTTTGAAAACTTTGCATAAAGTCACTTCGCTTTTTGAATACACAAGAATATCGTCGATGAAAACAATCACTGACTTATCCAACATTGGCTTACAGACGCGGTTCATAAGATCCATGAAAGCCGTAGGTGCATTAGTTAATCCGAAAGACATTACTAAAAATTCGTAATGTCCATAACGCGTTCGGAATGCTGTTTTCGGTATGTCTTCTTCTTTTACCTTCAACTGATGATAACCCAACCTTAAGTCGATCTTCGAAAACCAACTCGCGCCTTGTAACTGATCGAACAAGTCGTCGATCCTAGGAAGTGGGTATCGATTCTTTACCGTGAGTTTGTTTAACTCCCGGTAATCAATGCACATCCTCATACTTCCCTCTTTCTTCTTCACAAATAATACTGGCGCTCCCCATGGAGAAACACTCGGTCGAATAAATCCCTTGTCTAAAAGATCTTGTAATTGCGACAACAATTCTTGTAGTTCCGACGACGCTAATCGATAAGGAGCCTTAGCTACCGGTTTCGCACCCGGAACTAATTCGATGCCAAACTCCACCTCACGCTCAGGTGGTATCCCCGGTAGATCTTCCGGAAAAACATCTTCGAATTCTCGTACAACTGGTACGTCTTTGATTTCTGGAGCTTCTTTAGTCGAATCATGTATGTAAGCCATATACGCCCTACATCCATGTTGAACCAGCTTGCAAGCTTTGATGAAAGAACAGATTATAGGGCTGCAACTTTTCTCCCCATAAATAGTAACATGTTTTCCGCTTGGAGACATTAGTTGTATCTCCTTACGGTTGCATATTACTTTCGCGTGATATCGAGCTAGCCAATCCATCCCGATTACCACTTGAAATTCTCCCATTGACATGGGAATTAAGTCGACGAAATATTCTTCATCTTCAATGCTCAGTTTGCAATTCCAACACATATCACAAACAATAAAACTTTTATTATCACCTATTTCTACTTCTAGTGGTATAGGTAATTTTGTTAAAGTGAATGTAGGGTGTTGAATAAATCGATGTGATATTAAAGATCTATTTGCACCCGTATCAAATAAAATTTGTGATGGAATTGAATTTACAAGAAATATACCTGAAACAATATCAGGTTCAGTTTTAGCCTCAGCAGCTGTCACGTGGAAATACCTAGCCTTTGCTTTCTGGGCATCAGGCTTTGCATCAGTGGTGTCTTTGGTTCCAACTATCTATGGGCACTCAGACTTTTTGTACCCCCGTTTATAACATTTATAGCATATTGACACCTTTCCTGGGCAATTTGCAACTATATGTCCCACTTTGCCACAAGTAGTATATGGTTTGTTTTTAAAATAACATTCACCTTTATGATTCTATCCACAAATTTTGCATTGAGATATCCCCCCTTTTTCAGCGCCTTTCTTAAGTGCTTCATTCAGCTTTTGTTTCTTTGTGGGGATTGGATTTTTATCAAACGCTCTCCTCTCACCCCTATCGATTTGCTTTTTCAACTCAATCTCTCTTTCACGTGCAGTATTCACTATCTCTGTAAGATGCCCATATTTTGAAGGAGTCATAAATTCCCTATACTCCGCACTCAACATGTTGTAGTAATAATATATTTTCTGTTCTTCATTCTGAACCAGCTCATCACAAAACCTGAGCTTATCAAGAAAGATTCCCGTAATCTTCTCTATCGACTCACCACTATGCCTTAGCTGAATAAATTCTTCTTTAATCCTATTGATTACAGCTTTCGGGCTATGGTGTCTAAGGAACGGTGTTTTGAATTCTTCCCACGTCATAGTTCTCGTGGCCTCAATTCCCATTTCCTTCTTCAGTTTATCCCACCAATCCTTAGCTTGACCTCTTAACTGACTGGTTCCGTATGCCACGAAATCAGTCTCATCATAATGGGTTCTTTCGAATACCCCTTCAATGTCGCTAATCCATCGTTGATAAACGATCAGATGAACTTCACCATGATAGAACGGGGGTTTGCATGCCATAAATTTAATATATGGGCATGCTTTCGATTTACCCATATCTTTCTTTTCGTTCATCTTATCATCTATTACCGCTAAGAGCGTAGTTTGTAGTCTATCGATGAACTGCGGTAGACTAGCTTCTAAGGCTTTTTCGACTTCATCGGAAATTGTAGCTTTCATCTCCTCGGTTACACGAGATGTTGATTCTTTTCCGGTTTCACCGGCCATTTCTTTAACTGAAATGTTCACAATAGTTAATCAATAACTATTTAATTCATTTCCACCTTGTTACATGCAAATTTATATTACACATACTTAATCACAAGTAATGTGTTGTTTCTTTCTAGGTTTGGTCAAGTACATATCTTGCCTTACCTTTCTCACTTAGTGTATTTCCCGGGTTCGAACATAATAGTACACTCCTCCCATACACTTTTGTATAATTTACATCATCTAAATCTGTAAATTTAGA
The DNA here is from genome assembly GCA_030545235.1 of Helianthus tuberosus. Lineage (NCBI taxonomy): Eukaryota > Viridiplantae > Streptophyta > Magnoliopsida > Asterales > Asteraceae > Helianthus > Helianthus tuberosus. The sequence continues at coordinate 5,013 of JARYGA010008937.1, read as the reverse complement.
TTCATTTATAAGTAACTCTTACCAGATGTCTTAATCAAGCTTTGAAAGGAACACACTTTGTCTTAACGAGGCTCTGATTACCAACATGTAAGCCCCTTAAACTTACTATATCATTTATGTAATAATTAATACATTTATAAGTCTCTTTAAAAGTAAAACATTAAATTAACGACATTTATATAAGTTTCAAAACTTTACAACGACATTCACCAACGTTTCCAAACATGTTGTTCAAAACCCTACATCCTTAACTTTTTAAAACCTGCAAATACATATTTACAAGAGTTGATAATACAACACTAGAGTGTGTTGTGTGACAAAAGTAATAGTTTTCATTTGCGGAAGCACCTTTGTAATGTGTGTTTGGTTCTCTAACAAGGCTTGATCATCATCCGTAAGTCTACACCTTTACCAATAACCAAAATTTATCAAAACATTAGTTATTTGAGCTTATAATATGGTTTAACAAGTTTATAACGTCAAAACTCAGCAAATAAACAAGTTTTTGCAGGTCTGAGCATTGGTCGCGGGGCGCGACAGATGAAGGCCTAGCCTTCGCGGGCCGCGAGGGCCGTCGCGTGTCGCGACACCTTCCTGGGTCACCGTTGCGTAGCGCGACAACATAGTTTTTACAGCGGGTTTGTTTTACAAACCTACGTTTTTCCAGCTGTGTTCCCTTTTACAAAATTTTTCATAACTTGTTCATTTCTAATCCGAATTAGGTCACGTTTCTTTCTACGCGACCGTAATCGGACCATCTATAACATGGAATCAAAATCCAACATATGATTAAACAATTTTTCTTACTTTAAACACTTGGTTTATAGGAATTTTCCTAATTATTCGACCCGTTTACATTAATGAGGTATAAAGTGTACTTATAAGCTCGAAACTCCCATAAGAACTTCATCTCATCATACTTATACGTTACGACACATTATACTAAAAACTCAAGTACCGATAACATGGTACATATGTCCTAATTGTCCGGTTTAACTTAATTAGCGACATTTATCACTTTAACTTACCAAAGTTTAATACTTTGGTGATTTTGACCCGTTTGATTTCACTAGCGAAATCCATCGCCCTTTTTGAATCAAACATGTAGTATTCGAGTCAGTTTGACCCGTTTAAACTTTTAAGTGGAATCCACCAATTTTATCATTTATTCACTATCAATCTGTAACCTTTTTCTCATCCGATTATTACATACGAATTCCTTCGCTTAGTAATAACCAACATTATGACTAGATCATTATTCTTCAAATAAATAGCATAAACAATAAAAATACTTTACGAAGCGTATAGCCACGCACCTTTTCAAAGCTTTCCTTTTAAGCGGGTATCCGTTCCGCCTTGCCCACTTGATGAACCACCCAAATCACCTATATAATTTGATTCGAATATATTGTTTAGAACTCATAGTTCAATATTCGATATTTCATTCTTTTAGCTAATCAATTTAGCGATTATTTCATATTGTTCAAGCAATCCAATTCATTTAGACATTTCATCGAACATTTTAAGGGCATAATTATTTTAACACCATTATCATGTTCATGATTATCTAATTAACCATATCAAACATCATTTGCATACTAATATGATTATAACACCATAATCAACACTTGAGCTTGCATCATATCATGCAATTAACATCAGTTATCATAATGAATCAAGTAGTCATCAAAAACCCATATAATCCATGTATGATAAATAGTAAGACTCATGAATTATTACATGAATGAATCAATTTATTGTCTAAGACTTGTTCCTAGACTTGTGTTCATCCTAATTTACCCATAACATCCATTAATTCACCACTAATTTCTGTTATGAGAATTCAAAAATCATCACAACATCATCATATCTAAATATTTAACATACCTTGTGACCTACTAAGTATGAGGATCACAATTCAGCCTTGACCCGTGATGTGTGTAAAATGCAACATATAAATTACATCAAATGAGGCCTAAAACTAACCCTTTTTAGTACTAATATTGGAAAAAGAGTGTTTTTGTCTTCCTTTTGTATTTTCAGGATTAAATGAGCTCAAAAACGCAAAAGAAGCAAAAAGACAGCTAAATCCAACATAAATACAAGAAAAGGAACAATAGTGGACTGCCCGAACCCTCAACGGCACCTTACAAAGCAAAATAAAGAAAACAGAAGGCTGAACACGCCCCGTGCTCAGCCAGCACGGGGCCGTGCCCAAGAAGCAGCAGAAAAGACAAACCTATAGAAGCTTCTATTGCCCATCACGGGGCCGTGCTCAGCGGACACGGGGGCGTGTCGAAAGTACAGCAGGCGCATTTATTGTAATTGCGAATTACAATTAATGAGGAGAGAGAGTGTCAGACGGACACGGGGCCGTGCCCAGCGGACACGGGGCCGTGTCCAGCTCTCTGTTCAGCCTATAAATAGGAGTGCTTGGATTCATTTCATCTCATCCATTGGCACACCACCTCTCTCACACTTCATCCACCACCCACCACCATCACAACACCATCATCCACCACCATCATCCATTGTCCATCATAGAGTGTGTGAGTCGTCTCGGGATCCAAGATTGATCGTAAGAGTTCTTGACAATCAAGGCCATGTTTGCCTAAGTCTCTTACATCACTTGGTGAAGACAAAGTGTCTAGTATAATACTTTTTATTTCTAATCTTTTGCACTTTTTATTTGGTTTTGTATTAATGACTTTAATAACTAGTTACTTATGTTGAAGGTGATCTTTCCTTATCGTTTGTCCGTGGTGTCTTGGCATTATTTTACTGTCTATATAAAATAAAGGATTTTCACCATTCATATCTCCACGGTCTATATGGAGGTATGTTGGCTACCTGGTAGGGGGTTAAGGGAACGGTTTGGTAAAGGTCTTGCCATTGTTCAGCGTTTAGAGGTCCTGCAATGGACCTGGGTCAAATTTAGTAGGACCTCCTTCAATACTTCACGGTATTGGATGGCGGGGGTCCAAACTCTTTGATCCCCTCATAAGTTAACTACTATTAATACTATAACCCGGCTATTTAGGACTGTATCCCTGCTGACTCAGACTACTTAGTCGAGGGTAACGTCACCGCCAAAAGCGGGGCCTACCACAATACTGCATTAATAACTTAATTCATTATCTTCCAATAATCCACCCTTTTAGGATTGTATCCCTGCTGACTCAAACTACTGGGGTGAGGGTAACGTCACCTTCAAAAGAGGGGCCTACTACAATAACTAAGATAATCTCTTAATTATGTGCAAAAGTGCGGAAATAATCAAAGGTTATACTAGATACGAGTCGGAACCAAGTGATTCATCTTGTCTATCTGTTTTTTCTTTTATTTTTATTTTCAGCATTTTAGTTAGTTTTATTTTTCTTAGTTTAAAACATTTTTCTAAACTTTTGTTTTGGTTAGACGTTGAGGATAAACCGGTATTAAAAGCTCTTGTGTCCTTGGACGACCTCGGTATCTTACCAACGCTATACTACACTCAACGATGGGTGCACTTGCCCATGTGTGTGTTTAGTGTTAGTGAAATATCGTGTTTTATAAATTTAAAACTTGGCTAAAATAAGTGTTAAAAAGGGCTTAAAATATACACCTAAAATAAGTAACACTTTACCGCACATCAAGTTTTTGGCGCCGCTGCCGGGGACACAAGGATTTTGAGAAAGTTTAAAATCGACGGCCTAATCATCTTTTATTTTTCTTTTTATTTTTTTTAGGATTTTCTTAGTTTTTCAGCTTCTGCAGCGCTCAGCACGGGCCGTGCCCGGTCAGACACGGGCCGTGCCCAGCAATCATCACTGGCAGTTTTTATTTTCTGAGTTACAGAGAGCTGAACACGGGGCCGTGTTGGTGCAACACGGGGTCGTGTCTAACTCCCAGTAACAGGGATCCAGAAATCAATTACTGTGCCTCTGAACACGGGCCGTGTTCATTGAGCACGGGGCCGTGGTGAACATTCTGACCAGCGTTCTTTTCTGTTTTTGATTGCAGGACTTGGAACCCAGGCGCCACATTTGAACCTCCTACGTAGTGCATGAGCTCCAGTTCTAGTAGAGACATAAAAGAACCCCTAGAAGAACCCGAGCGCTTTCTCAGAAAAAGACTAAAAGCTAAAAATTAAGAGAAAGCTTCGGGGGACCCACTTCCAATGGCGGACCAACGTACCCTCATGGATTACCTACGGCCTACCGTAGGCAATCTTGGCGCCGCTATCAATGCCCCGAATGTCGAGGCCAACAACTTCGAACTTCGGCCGCATTTGATACAAATGCTCCAAAACTCCGCAACCTTCCACGGGCTTGCGGACGAGGATCCCCATCTACATATTACTAACTTCTTAGAAATATGTGATACCTTTCGGATCAATGGAGCATCAAATGACGCCATCCGCCTTCGAATGTTTCCTTTTTCACTAAAAGACCGAGCTAAGGCTTGGCTTAACACCCTCCCAGCTGGATCGGTAAACACCTGGGATGAACTCGCCCAAAAGTTTTTGTATAAGTATTTCCCTCCTGCTAAAACGGCTAAATTAATGACTGAAATTAATACATACTCACAAGAGGATGGGGAATCCTTATATGAAACTTGGGAAAGGTTCAAGGAGCTTCTAAGAAAGTGTCCTCACCATGGTCTAGCGATATGGCAACAAGTATCCACTTTCTACAATGGATTGTTGCCACACACAAGAGAAACACTTGATTCAAGCTCCGGGGGACTCTTAGGTAATCGTCGCCCAAATGAAATATATAACCAAATTGAGGAAATTGCTCAAACCAATTTTCAATGGCACACTCCCCGAGGTAATAAATCTATTGCCCCGGGCGCCCATAAGGTTGATGAAAGCACCTCTTTACAAGCCCAAATCGAGGCCCTCTCTTCAAAAATCAAAAGGCTAGAAATGACAAAAACGACCTCGGTTATGGCTTGTGAAGGGTGTGGTGGGTCACATGAAAATTGGAGTTGTATGAAAGAATTAGATGAACAAACTGAAACGGTAAACTA